>AJWJ01000065.1:0-67928 GCA_000277445.1 Polysphondylium violaceum | reverse complement strand
GCTCGATTAGCTCAGTCGGCAGAGCGTGGTGCTAATAACGCCACGGTCGCAGGTTCGATCCCTGCATCGAGCAAGTTTTAAAATTTTTACATCTTTTCTCGGGTTAGCCTATTTTTAGTACAATTTTTACATATCCTGTAAGATAAGCAAACCTCCTCCATTTTACATATCCTGTAAGATAGGCAACCTCCTCCATTTATAATACAATATATATGATCTACACCTTATAGATCCATCCATCATTTTTATAGTTTATATCCTTGTATTTCTTTTAACAAATAATAGGAACAATCCCATTACTCATTTGTGAATTACCCCAGATGGGGTTTTGTACATTTTACTTTACCTTTTTTGGAAACAATCCAATATCTACTTAAAGTTAAACCCATTTTAACTCAAAAGTAAGATACAAATGGATAGCTGATAGGAGTCAACACTGCTGGAATTGTGCAATTCTTGTTGATTAATAGCTCTTGGACAGGGCCAAAAGGACCACACTCCACTCGTATTAAATACGATGATTTCTCCTCCCTCCAAGATGTAAGCGTACATTGGATTCTAGATCTGGATTGTAAAAGAAGATCAGCTATAAAATATAGATAAATAATTTTTTCTTTTTTGTAATTTTATTGAAAATTATTTAAATAGTTTAAAAATAGAGGTTTTTTTACTCTTCTTTTTTTCATTGCTATTATTACAATTATTATTACTATTTTCATTATTATGAAAATTATACAAATATTGTTTAAATAATATAGTGTCTCTATCGCTATCACTATTTAGAGCATAAAAAAACTCTATAGGAGATGGTATTGAGTTTCTAAAATATTCTAATAGGCCACAATATTTTTTACCAACAATACTTTTTTTATCGCCTTTTGTTAAAGAGTATTTGAGTTTAATTACTTGGCAAAAGTATTTTATCATATCCAAATCACCACAAGAAATAGCTCTTGTAAAAGTATCTTCCCATTTTGGATCAGATTTAAATTTATGAATATTTTGATAGGTATACTCTAAAAATATGATACCATTTTCACCTAAATTTATATTAAAAGCAGGATTTGGCCGAAAGTTAAAATGTTCTATTAAATATTTAAAGCAGCTAAAATGTTGGACTATTAAACAGATATTAAGACAGTCGATATTTAAAAACAATGGATCATTCTCATCCCCATTATTATTATTATTATCATTATTATTATTATTATTATTATTATTATTATTATTATTATTATTATTATTATTATTATTATTATTATTATTATTAAAATCAAACTTAACTATATTACCAATACTTTGATCATTGGTTAAAGAGGATTTTCTGTTTAAATAAAAAGAATTATAAATAAAATCCAATAGCTCTATATCACCTTTTAAAATACTATAATAAATTGCAGCAATTGGACATTCAATATTGTATTCAAGAATTAATTTCAAAATTTCCATTGAATAAATACCAATTAATGTGACTGAGCGACCTTGAATTTCTAAATGATTGATTGGTGAGGATGTTGGAAGTAAAAATTTTGAAGGGATTGAAACTTTTTTGAAAATAAAACTCAATATAGAGTGACAGCCATACATTATACAAGTTTTAAATAGCTTTAATAAATGATGATTCCAATCTTGTAGAGGGAAAAACCCTAATCCAGTATCATACAGATAAATAAAAGTATCAATATTATTGTGAGCAATACAGTGACTCATGTTTTGAAAGTAGGAAATTGGATCGTCTGGCACTCTTTTGGAAATTAAAAAATCTAAAATCTCTATACATTCAGGTCTAAATTGAATTAAATCCCAACTATTGGCAGTCAATTGTCGCTCATAACCATTAGCGCATAAAAACTCTAATACGAATTGATTATTAAAGGCGATACACTCTTCTACCAATGTATTGGTGTATTGGGATGCATTTCTTTCAATACGAGCAAATAGAGCAGGATCTGCTTTTTCCCATAATAGTACAAATATATGTTTTAAAGAAGGATCTCGACAACACTGACGGATACAAGATTCGCCTATTCTAACGCCTTGATCCAAATAATATTTTACATTTTCAATATCTAAAAATACATTTTTAATACTCGATAAATAGATAGACCTGATTTCTCGATCAATAGAGCCCTCTAGTTTTCTTTTAATGAAATCAACTATTTCAAATTGGCCAAACGTCAATGCAATTGGCAAGAGTTGAGAATAGTATTTCTGGGGTATTAAATCATTTACATAGAGGTACTTAAATATATCAACGTGGCCATCCATTATAATCTTGTCCATTGTGCTCTTTTCATGATCACCATACAAGCCTCTAAATATATCGGTTTTACAGTTTTTAAATATATATAAAAACATATCTAAATGGTCCAAAGAGTGATTTAAAACACTATGAGTGATTTGAAAGTGAGGAAACTTTTGATGAATAAATTTAAACACATCTACATTGCCAGAGAGAATGCTACTGACTATAAAATCATAGATATTCAATTCTGTAAAATCTTGTTTCTTGGGACAATAACTAAATAGATAGGTCAACATTTCCAAATTACCTGATCTTGATGCCCATTTTAGTGTGTTGGTTGTAGGCTCAAAGATGGATTTGCAATTAGACTTGCCCACTTGTTTTTGATAGTTTTTGAGCAAAAATGTTAATAGTTCAAAATTAGTAAATTGAGCGCTATATTCTATTGCATCTTGATCATAGGTGTAACCATTGTCCAGGAGATAATAAACTGCATTGATATTGTTGAATTTTACAGCAAAGTTTACTATAGGTGGATATTGGGTGGTAAAGTAATCTTTGAATCTATTAAAGCAAAGTTGAAATACTTGGTAATCTTGAATTGAAAATATTTCTTCTCTATTGTCATGACAAAGTGAAACTCTGTGATTTCTTGTTAGCTTTTCTTTCAAGAGTCCGAGATGTTTATGTTTAATCATCCATTCTACAGAGAATATATCATCATATTTTCTAGTTATATTGCGTGATCCCTTGTGTTGAAAATCTATTGATGTTGATGATGTGTTTAAATATGATACGATTATATTCCTTAGATGTGTTTGATTGAGGATTTTTTTAAACAATAAACTGCTAAAATGTTGATCTTGATTTGTTTCTTTTATATTTATTGTCATCTTTTAAAAGGGTGAGATGAGGATTAAAATTAAAAAACCCCTTTTTTTTCTTTTTTTTTTCTTTTTTTAGAATTCTTTTTTTTATTCCTAATAAAAAAAAATAAAGTACATAAAACGAATGGAAATATGATTAATCCCCAGAAAATTGTAATCAGATTCAGAGAATGAAAACAATTGCAAGCTATATGATAATAGGTTCAATTCCATTTCAAAAAAACTGCACAAAAAACATAGTTTCAAAAAAATGCGATTTTGTGATATTAAAAAAATCTTACACCCAATATGATCATCTATTTCCACCCATTAGATATCACAATTACCCTTGAACTTGACTTGAAGTTTGTTTATATATATAAATATATTGCCATCGGATAGATTCGAAGTAAAAGTAGTGAGATAAAAATGTAACAGTGAATAGATCTGCCACAGTAAGCATTGCTCTTATACAAGATTACTCCAAAATAAAATTTATTAACAAATATATGGCTATTGGAAAACCAACAACCAGAGGATGCTTATTCCCCCTCCATTAAATGAAACATGAAAATATTAGCAACCACACCTATAAATAAACCCATATTTATTAAACTTTTCTTTTTTTAGAGTTAGATTATGTGTATTTAATATTATTTATATATATTTGTACCATTATAAAATAATGTGTACTGGCACTATAGATATCTTTGTATATTGTATAATGTTGTGTTGTATTATTCATGTATTTCCTTGTCTTGAAACAATACATGCAGTTGGATTTGGCATGATGATTGTGGTTGTATATGATATGTATTATGATGGAGTTCATAGATACATTGAATGGAAATATACTGGTTTAGATTTACATGAAGGAATTATTAGAAGAAGAGCAATATGTATATGTTTTATTAATTCACATGGTAAACCTCACCACCCCTTTATAAATACTACCATATTTATTAAAAATGTATAGATAATGGAATACAATTAGTAGTTGTTTTTAAAAACAATGACTAAGGTCGTTGGTATTAAAGGTTGGAATGAATGATGAATACACAAGTGAGACGAGATACACTAAATGAACACAAAACTCAATCCTCTAATGAACTAAATAATCTAATGAGAAAAATCTATATAACGCTATGTATCTTTATGATGAAGAATAAATAACCCTATTAATGAACAATAATCATCTCATGGATTGACCACAAAAGAGTTCAATTCCAGAGATGATTATAGTTCATTAATAGGGTTATTTATTCCAATTACATGTTTGCTTTATCATTACAAGTAAATCCCAATAAAAGGTTTGTACCCTGAGGGATTCGAACCCTCGCATCCTGAGATATTGCAGCCTTAATGCAACCCCTTAGACCAACTCGGGCAAAGGTACATTGATGAAATTTTGGCAAAAATTTATATGCTTTTGTTAATCATGGGGATATTTAGTAAAAATTTCAATTGAAGGAGGGACAAGATACAAAAATTGTAATTGTCTACATCCTAAAACAAAAAAAAATTTAATAAAAATTTCAACCCACCAACACTCGAATACATACATTCTCCTGATACCCGGAAGCCTTCAGATCCCTTAGATCGAATTAACGGTTCACTCCGGTTATCCCCTGTATTTTAAATACAGTTAAAGAGACCTGCTAAATTTACCTTATTATTTTCATTATTTGTCAAATAAAACCTTTGTCAAATAAAACCTTTGTCAAATAATGAAAATAAATCTAAAAATCTTTTAACAAAATAATATTGTGAAAAAACTCGATTTATCATCTTTATTTTTTATTTTTTAAAGCAACATTTAAAGCATCCAATGCACCTTGATTTGGTTGTAAACTCACATATTGACTTGCTCTTCTTGACAATTTAATAGCTTGACCACCTCTCATAGAATTGAGTAAACTATCCATAAATGCACCTTGATTTGGTTGTTCATCATCATCATCATGACCACCACTAGCACCACTATTATTATTATTATTATTATTTGAAACAGGGAGTACAATAGTAGGTTTAGAAGCACTTGAAAGTGAAGCTCTTGGTTGAGGAGCATTGGAAGATGGAGAACCAGGGGCAGGTTTAGAACTGGCAGCAAGTTTACGAGCGGCTGCTTTATTTGCCAACTCTTTATCTTTTTGAATAGTTTCATAGGCTCTCTTGAATTCATTTTTGAATCTAGACAAAATAGTAAAGAATTCCTCTGGATTAGCAGTCTTGGCATCCTCACCATAAAAGACGACGGCTTGATTAAAGGATTCAATTGCCTGTGTGAATTGTTTGTCAATGTTATTTACAGAATCGGTAGATTTAGATACAAAGTTACTGAGAACAGTCTTGGAGGGACCCTCTGAAGAGGAGACTTCATTAGAGATTTGAGAGAGACCTTTTTTGAGGGAAGCAACTTCAGAACGAAGAGTTTGGATGGAAATACGTTTGGCATCGTCTACACAAGCGAGTGAATCATAGAAATTTACAAGTTCTGGATGTTTTTTTTCAAAGAGTTGAATCAACCAAGTGGCAAGAGTGAGTTTTGGTTCCACTGGTGAACGCACTTCAAAAAGACTCATGAGGGAGTCCAACTTGAAACCGTGTACTTCACCACGATTAGTGCCACCATTGATAAAGTTTCCAAGAGACAAAATGATTTCCAAGATTTTGTGGAAATTTTTGTTGTTTTTCATTTCGGTCGAGGCTTTTTGGAGGGCTTGGATATCGGGTGTGAGCTCTTCAATTTGAGAGGCCATCTTTTGTTTAAAGATAAAGCATTCCAATTTTTCGCTCAATCTATTGACCTTGGACAATTCGTATAAAAATTGTTCTGGTTTGCCAAGTTGTGAGATGTCCTCCTCTTTCAAGAGTTCAATTTCTTCGGGTGTTGGAACAAATTTGAGCAATGATTTGGCGTCTTCGAGTGAAAGTTTGGTTTCATCAAAATTGGAGATGGCTTTTGTCAAATCGGCAAAGCTAATCTTGAATCTACTCAACATAATAGAGATGGCTTGTGATCTCTTGATATCTAAAATGGATATAGTTTGAGCGGCTGGAGCTTTGACACTGCCACCAAGACCTCCTGGAGCAGCAGAACCTGCTGTTGGAGTGGCTGTTGGTTTCTTGACTTGGAATAATTCCTCGAGTCCTTTGACTTCATCGCCAATGTTGTAATCTTTGGCATTGGACCAAATAGATGTGTCAATTTGATTGTTGTTGACTTTTTTCCATTGAAGACCGACCATTTTAACAGATGGAATGACCACTTTTTTGGGTTGGACATTTGGTCCAGCTGGAGCAGCTTTTTTCATCATACCACCTGGTGGAGGTGGTGGGGGTGGACCACCACCAGGAGGTGGAGGTGGAGGTGGAGGACCACCAGCAGGGGGTGGGGGTGGTGGAGGTGGTGGAGCACCAGCAGGGGGTGGGGGTGGTGGAGGTGGAGGAGCTGTAGTGCTAGGTGGAGGTGGTGGAGCTGGGGCTGAGGTTGATGAGCCAGAGTCTGGAGTAGTTGATGATGATGAAGTAGATTCTAATGTACTAATCTTTGTCTCCAATACATTAATCTTTGATTCAAGGGTAGAATTATTTTGAACAAGAGTTTTAACTTCATTTTCCAATTTAACAAGTTTTTGTTGATATTGACTCTTTTCATTGTTTGATATTTGTAATTTTGATTCCAAATCTTCAATAATTGAATCGTTATTAGATGAATTTGTACTGTTACTCAATAATAAAGGGGATTGAGAGGAAACACTCGAAACAATACTACTAGTTGAAATTGGGGAATCACCAGTAATCTTTGCCAATTTTGTGAAGGTTTCCAATTCTTGAACGAGACGAGTATTTTCTGCTCTGAGTTTTTCAATTTGAGACTCTCTAGTTGGATCCTTGAGAATAATGGAGACAGATTCATCCAAAAGATTCCAGGTGGTACCACCAAGATCAGATTGAGTAGAGGCCAATGTATAAAGACCACGAATAATGGATAAAAAGTGATGATGAATGGCGGGATGAGTGGTTAAAAGTTGTTCGAGTTTGGTGGCAACCTCTGTAGGTGAACGAATATTGACTTCGGTGTAATGTGAATCAATCTCTTGACTATCCTCTTCAAGACACTCGAAAAAGACGTTGATTTGAGTATCCAAATCATCGATAATACCCTTGCAAGGTTTAATCAACTCTATCAACTTTAATGCAGTAAATTCAGCACGGAGTGCAACTCTGACTTGAAGATCCACGGGTGAGTTGACAATCGAGTTGACAAATGTCATAAAAGAGGTCATGTATTCATATTGAATTTGAGTCTTGGCCACCAACTTGACACCCTCGATAATGGTAGAGAATCTAGATTTCTCTCTAGATACATTTTTGAAGTTATCAATTGCCTCCAATACAAAACTATGACCAACTTGTGGTAATAGTGTGAGTGCTGCAGTCAATTGTAATACCAAATTTCTCAATTCTGCTGGATATGTAGTATCTAGACATAAAATCAATACTTTAAATGTATGAGATGTAGTCATTACACTCTTTATACCTGCTTGACTATTTAATAATGATTTTATACAACTAATACAATCTATTAAAATTGAATAATCACTTTGATCTTTACTGTTGTGTTTTTGTTATATTAATAAGAGTTTCTATCTATCTATATATCAATCATACTTGTACATACTCTTGTTTTAATTGAAAAGTTTGAAATATTTTCAATACTTCAATGAAACCACCCAAAGATAAAAAGTTGTTGATCCAACTCATTGTGTTGCTTGCAAGACAAACACGGAGGTCAGACATCAACTTTTTATTGGTGGTGTTTTCACGCAAGAGTGAAAGATAAAATTGAGGTGTTTCATAGAGACTTCCTTTTTGTTTCATCTTTTCTTCATTGTCTTTAATTTTATCTTTGTTTTGAATCAAAAGAATCCATTTCTTGTCATTGGTCCAGGCTTCCATCTCGGCCCTCTTTGATTCTGGGACACCCAATTCATAGAGAAGTTGACTAAACTGTTGTTTAATATCTTCAACTGCTGGTGGTGGCGGAATTTGGAGGCTGCCTTGTGATTTGGTCGACTCGATAATCACAACATGTTCCTTTTTCTCTTCTTTTTTATCTTTCTTTTTACCTTTTAAAAGATCCAACATTTTGTTGTTGTTTAGAAAATGCTTTTATATAGTGTATGTAATGTTTCTTTCGAGTGTTTTAGTTTATGTGATGTGATTGATATGGTACAATGTGTGTGTATGTGATGTGATATTAAATTATAGTACAATAATAAATAATATAGATGATGATGATGATAATGGTGATATGATATGACACTCTCTTGAAATAATAATACAATAGTTAAAGTAGTAGCAGAGAGATTTTTTCTAATTTGAGTGATTGGGCCTCAATCCAATTTTAACGATGTGGAAAAAAAAAAAATTATAAAAAAAAAAAAAAACAAAAATCAAAAAATGAGCCGTTTGGAGGCACATTTTCAAAGATTTTTCAGATAGAAAAAAATTATGTTGTGATGTGAGCCGTGTTGGGTGCATACATTCATGAGGATACATGCAAATATGCTGATTTGGTGCTTATATCTAAATGGAAACGATACACAAATGAGAACATTAATATGATCTAACATAGTAAAAAACTAAAATGCTGTAGTCTTTAATCTTTTTTCTTTTTTAATAGTCAACCACCACCCACACTCAAAAGAATTTGTTGTAACAATATATATAGACACAAGATATTGCATATTCACCAATCACACTCTACACCATTTTACATCAAGCCTCCAATTTTGAATTTTATACATATATGTAATTCAATTCTCTACTTATTGGTGGTGTTGGGGAAATTGCTATTGGAGATTTTTACTTTTTCCTTTTATATGTTGTTTTTGAAATAGTTGAATAAAAATAAGCACACATTCCCTCTACCCCATGTCTAAACTATATGATCACAACAATAGCTCACACACACACACACATATACACACACAAAAATCATTTTTTTTTTGAGGGTAATTTAATTAATTAACTTAATTAATTAATTTGGGGCAATTGGTGGATTGTGTTAAAATCAAGGTGAAAATTTTTTTTTTTTTTTTTTCTAATTTCTCCCACACGATTTATCGCTTTGCACACCCCACTCTATATATATAGATAGATAAATAGATAGATATACATAAATAACACGCAAGTCATATAAAACATTTATCTGTATCCACCCCCTGCTTACACACACGCACTACTTCACACTTTTCAAAAATACAGATAATAGATAACAAGATAAACAAAGTTCATATTACTTATTTGTTCTTATAAATGTTTGTTTAAATTTCCTCTTTAACTTCTTTCTCGCTCCAATAAACACACACCACTTATTTTTTTTTATTTTTAGTATTTTATTTATTTGTTTGGTTGTTGTTCATAAATAGTAGTACAGTACTACCTATTCGATTAAGTAATAAGTAGTGCACATCACCCCCAACACAGACATACATATACATATACATATTTAGACACAATATATAAAAAAAAGAAAAAAAAGAAAAAAGAAAAGAAAAAAAAAGAAAAAACCATTACACAACTATATATAAATATCTATATATATCCATTTATATAATCATAAAAGCTATTATTATCATCAACTCTCTCAAACACTCCACAGAAACCAATATAGACAGACAATATGTTAAGCACAAGGGATATCATTGTTCCTGCCTCTACACATATTCCCGATGAAGAAAAGACAAGAGAAGAATTACTAGCGGAGTTAAACTATGCAAGATCTCTTGCAAACTCTAATAGAACTGCCCGTATTATGTTGGATGAAATG
This sequence comes from Polysphondylium violaceum, assembly GCA_000277445.1. NCBI lineage: Eukaryota > Evosea > Eumycetozoa > Dictyosteliales > Dictyosteliaceae > Polysphondylium > Polysphondylium violaceum. The sequence goes on along the minus strand of AJWJ01000065.1, from coordinate 57,979 downwards.
TATCAAGTAAGTAGTGGAGTAGTATATTTTGGGACTGCATATAAAAGTACTAACCTATATCACCTATTATAGTTTGTAGCAATTTTAGATATTAAAGGTAATTTGTTGGATGTAAATGAACCAGCATTACAAGGTGGAGGTATGATACGTAGTAATATAGAAGGTATACCATTTTGGGATTGTAGATGGTGGGCAGTCAATCAAACAACCATTGATAAAGTTAGAGATGCCTGTAAGCGGGCAGCAAAAGGTGAATTTGTAAGATATGAAACAGATATATTTGGTAAATCAGCAGGAACAGAATTAATCACAATTGATTTCTCTTTGATGCCATTGTTTGACGACAAGGGTGAGGTTTGTTTAATCTTACCCGAAGGTAGAAACATCACAGACAAAAGATTGGGTGAGATTGAAATTGAAAGAAAAAACAAAGAACTCAGAACATTATATGAAAAGATCAAAGAATTGGATGAACTTAAATCTCAATTTTTGTATGTATTGTTTTATATCTTTATTAATCATAGATTTATATTAATAATAACAATATACATTATCTAGTGCAAATGTATCACATGAATTAAGAACACCACTATCATTGATTGTCGGACCGACTGAAAAGCTGCTAAGAGAGAATCTAGATGAAAATGTAAAAAGAGATTTGGAGATTGTCAGTAGAAATGCAAGAGGATTGTTAAAGCATGTCAACAATCTGTTGGATATAAGTAAATTGGAAGCAGGTAAAATGAATTTAAACTACTCGATGGTGGATTTGTCAAAGGCAATCAATATCATTACATCTTGTTTCGATATTTTGGCTAGAGAGAAAAAACTAAACTACACTGTTGTAACACCTCCCATACCGCTGATGGCTGCGATTGACAGTGATAAGATACAAAGGGTGGTGACTAATCTATTGTCCAACGCGTTTAAATTTACACCCTCTGGTGGATCGGTTGAGTGTAAGCTAGAGGTCGTCGAACTAAAGAACGAGACCAACACAGAACCAGGCTTTCAGATATCGGTATCAGACACGGGGCCTGGTATACCAACAGATTTGCATGAAGTCATCTTTGATCGTTTTCGTCAAGTCGATGGAACAAGTACAAGAAAACACGGTGGCACTGGACTGGGTCTCAGTATTGTAAAGGAGTTTGTCACCCTTCACAAGGGTACCATATCGGTATCCAATCTCCCCAAACAAGGTTGTCAATTCTCTATTCGTATCCCTCTCACACCAGACATGAACAATGCACTCTATAAAAAGACTGTATCTGATTCAATCATACCAACTATACCTTTTAGTAATAGTGTATTTAACAACAACAATAGTAATAATAGTCTAACAACTTCACCAATTATTGGTTCAAATACTAGTAGTAATAATCAAAATCAAAGCAATAATAGAGTCATAACCTATTCACCAAATCTATTGGACACTTCAGATCAAAAAGATACATTAGGTGGAGTGTTTAGTATTTATGATGTTGCCCAACAAGCAGCCGAAGAGTTGAGAGATAAGCAGTTTTATCAAAGTAAAGAAGACAATATTCATCATAAACCAATTGTATTGGTGGTAGAAGATAATGTCGAGATGAACAATTTTATCTCTACATTGCTATCACAATACTATTTTGTCGTGACGGCCATGGATGGCGTAGAAGGTTTGGAAAAGACAAAGGCAATCATGCCCGATTTAATTGTGACCGATTGTATGATGCCCAGAATGAGTGGCGATGAAATGGTGAAGGAAATTAGAACCAATGAAAAGTTTGACCACATACCTATCCTCTTGCTCACTGCCAAAGCCGACGAGAATCTCAAGGTCAAACTTTTGTCCAACGGTGTCTCTGACTATGTAAACAAACCATTTTCATCAGAGGAGCTCATTGCACGTATAGACAACTTGATCACCATGAAAAAGGCCAAACAGTTTCTTCAAGAGGAACTCGAGTCGGCAGGCACCGATCTCTCTGAACTCATCTCGCAGCTTGCCTCAAAGAAGCGTGATTTGCAGACACTGGTAAACGAGTTGGAAAAGGAACGTACCCTCCTCGACAATGCCAATCGGTCCAAAGACGAGTTCTTTATGAACCTGTCGCATGAACTAAGAACACCACTCAACGGCATCCTCGGTTGGAGTCAACTACTCAAATACGACTACCAGTCGACCATGGACACTGACCCCACACTCAAAACCGGCCTAGAGACGATCGAACGTTGCGCCATTGCCCAAAACCAACTCATCAATGATCTGCTCGACATGTCATTGATCATTGGCGACAAGCTCAATCTATCGTTTGAGAGCGTCAATCTCCCCAACCTCATTGCCAACGCCATTGGCCTCATCTCGTTTTCTGCGCAATCTAAAAAGATGACTGTCGAAAGTAACATTAAAAACACAGCCATCCTCTCCAACATCAGAGGCGATCCCAATCGTCTACAACAAGTCATACTGAATCTCTTGACCAACTCTATTAAATTTACTCCAGAGGGCGGTAAGATTGTCATCAAACTAGCCACTGTCGATGACGTCACCAAGATCAGTGGTCACAGTAGCAATCCAAGCTTTAATCCCATACAGCCTGCCGGTGACACATGGGCTGTTCTCAAAGTTGCCGACAATGGTAAAGGTATCTCAAAGCCATTCCTCTCGTGTGTATTTGACCGTTTTAAGCAAGCAGACTGCAGCTCCACTCGTTCCTATGGAGGCCTTGGTATTGGCCTCTCTATTGTCCAAAACATTGTTCATCTTCATGGTGGTTGCGTATACGCAAACAGTGAAGGTGAAAACAAAGGCTCTCAATTTATTATCGTATTACCCATTTCTCAATCCACTATTAACACTGAATGTAAATTATTAACAAACAACACCAACAACACTGTAGCAAATGGTAGTGAACCATCATCAACTTCAACAACTCCAATATCAAATGATGATACTAGTAGTAATCAAACAACAACAACAAGTATATGTAAAAAAAGAAACTTTGATGAAATTAGTACCAACACCAACAACAACAACAAGGTAAAGAACACTACTACTACTACTACCATCACTACCACAAATCCAACTACCACTACCACTACCACTAACAACACTAATAACACTCAACAAGAGTTGTCTGATGATCATCAACTAAACTCAAAAGTATTAACATCACCAAAATCTAGTAATATATTAAAGGGTCTCCATATTGTCGTGGTTGATGATCTAGATGAAACCGTTCATCTATTCTCGTCGATGCTCTATAAGCTGGGTGCATTCAAAGTCTCAACGTTTTTATCCGTCTCTGAAGTCTATGATTTCCTCTGCAATTGTACCGATTTACCCATAGACATTATCCTCTCTGATCTAACGATGCCCAACGAAGATGGCTATGCTTTGGCCAGAAAAATAAGAGATAGAGAGATGTGCAATGCACATAAAATAAAAAAAGTGCCACTCATTGCTTTGACAGCCTCTGTGTCTACCAGTGATAAAATACGTGTGCTCAGCAGTGGCTTTGATTCCCACGTCTCCAAGCCAATCAATTTCCCCGATTTGTGTAATTCAATCCTCTCTCTTGTGTCAAAGTATAAAAAGAATCAATCATATTTAAACTATACCACTGGTGATAGTAATAATAATAACAATAACAATAATAACAGCAACGACAGTAGTAAATTCAACTACCTCACTGAAAGTACAACTGAAGGTGATTATCTTCAATTGGATAATACTAAACTAGATACTTTTATCAATGAAACCAGACCAAAAAAGAAACGCGCCTAAAAAAAAGTTCAATCCCCCTATATCGAGTGTAGACCACCCATTGTATATATACTTTCCCATTTAATTAATTCCCGAATATATCCTTTTTTTTTTTTTTTTCTTTTTTTTTTATCGATGTTTCAAGGTGTGACTTTTCACAGAGAAATTTAAATATAAACAATCCTGTATTTAAAATTTTATAAACAGATGCATAATTATCTTATCTCATCACTTTGAGACAACTCAACATTCTCTTGCATGAGTCAGGTACTTTTTTTTTTTTTTTTTTTGTTTTTTCAAAAGAGGTGACTCACCAAATTTTTTTTTTTTCTGCACCACACGAATCGATTTTTTTTTAAGTTATTTAGAATTTTGAAAGATCACCTCCACAATAATTAGTAATATTATTGTATGTATATTATACGTTGAATAGTATTTTACACGATCAAAATTCTTTAGGGATAAGAAATATACGATCAAGTAAAATAGTATAGAGAGATAAAAGGATGTTGTTCCAATATAAAAATAAATTCAGTTTGGTGGCACTTTTGGTTGCCTTGATGGTTTTGTTGCCATGTGTTTTAGCAGGAAAAGATTATTACCAAATCTTGGGTATCAATAGAGATGCTTCACCAAGTGAGATTAAAAGAGCATATCGTAAACTATCTATTCAATATCATCCAGATAAAAACCCTGGAGAAGGTGATAAATATATAGAAATTTCAACTGTAGATATCAATACAATACAATAGAATTATTTATCTCCTCCTCATCCTCTTTTCTAACTCTTCATCTATTAAAATAATAACAATAGGCATATGAAACTCTTTCAGATACTGAAAAAAGAAGAATTTATGATCAATATGGTGAAGAAGGTTTGAAACAAGGTGGCGGCGGTGGCGGTGGTTTTGATCCATTTGATATTTTCTCTGCGTATGTATTTATATATATTTAAATACTGATAGATAGATACTTTAGAATATGAGTAATTAACATAATCTTTTCTATCATAGATTTGGTGGCGGTGGTTTTAAATTTGGCCAACAAGGTGGCGGTGCTCAAAATATACAAAAGGGAGCAGATGTTGAATTGGACATTGAAGTAACATTAAAGGATTTGTATGTAGGCAAAACTACCAAAGTCACACATAGAAAACAAATTTTGTGTACAAAGTGTCGTGGCACTGGTGCCAAGAAAGCCTCTGATGTCACTACTTGTTCTGGTTGTAAAGGTAGTGGTATTAAATTAAAGGTTCAACAATTGGGACCTGGCTTTGTTCAACAAATTCAAACCACTTGCGATGAATGTGGAGGTAAGGGCAAAAAAGTCACTAGCAAATGTCCACATTGCAGCGGTAAAAAGGTTGAGACTGGCGAAGAAACCTATACCATCGATATTGAAAAAGGTATGGTTGATGGCCAACAAATTCGTATTGAGCAATCTGGCGAAGAGGCCCCAGACACCACTCCAGGCGATGTCATTTTCCGTATTGTTACACTCCCAGACAAACTCTTTAGAAGAGAAGGTGATAATCTTCACTACGAAATGGAGATCTCTCTCTTGGAGGCTCTCACTGGTTTCTCTAAAGACATTACCCATCTCGATGGCCACACTGTTACAATCAAACGTGATCAAGTAACCAAACCACACTTTGTATTAAAAGTCAAAGAAGAAGGTATGCCACACCATAACTTCCCCTCACAAACCGGTGATCTTTTTGTTAGATTCACTGTTATCTTTCCTAAATCACTTAGTGATGAACAAAAAGAAGGTATGTATTATATAATATTTATTATTGTTCATTCATTCACATTCATCATATACTAATCACTTTTAATCAATCGATCAATCATGATTCACCCCATTAGGTTTTAAAAAATTAAAATTGGAATAAAAGTTTGACAAAGTGAAGCAAAAGCTTGTCAGTCATCATCACGATGAAAAATAAGAGGTTTTTTTTATTTTTATATTTTTTTTGAAAGATTTTAAAAAAAGTTTTTTTTTTTTATTAGATTTTTTTGAAAATTTTTATATTTTAGCCCTCGCCCCATATCCACACCACCCTCTAAATTAAATATACATATATATTTATTGCTTTTATTTATTTATTTATTTATTCAACATTGTATTTTAAATCATTATAAACACCTTTTCATTTAACTTCAATAAATGTCAGATAGTAATGAAGAGTTTGTAAATACAGGTATACCACCACCTAAACCAAAGAGTAAAGCACCACCTTTACCAGAGAGAAAGGGGGCTACTATTGGGGCAAGTGGATTCGGTGCAATGAGTAAACCAGCACCATCACCACCAACAACAACAGTAACAGCCACACCACCACTTACATCATCGGCATCACTATCATCCATACCACCACCTATTCCTCCAAGAGAAGGTAGTGCTTCGCCCAATCAAAACAGAGTATTGCCTCCTCAACCAGGTTCAAGAGCAACTCTTCATAATCCACTCCCACCTCTACCTTCCAAAAAACCACCAATTCCTCAACAACGATCAGCTTCTGCATTAAATTTAAATCAACGTCACCAACAACCATCATCACCAACTCTAGAAACAACTACAGAATCTATAAATAATTTACAAATCGGAGGAGGAGAGGAATCACAAGAAACATCTATGGCTACTAGTCCATCTACACCCTCACCAACCATCCCACCAAGAAATGTACCAAAAAAACCATTACCTTTATCACCACCATCCATTGCCAATTCATCAACACCCAATGTAGCTTCCCCAACATTGGATTCAAAACAACAACATAAATTACCACCAACACCAACACAACCTCCAACTTCAACTTCAACTTCAAATACAGGGTAAATATATATTTATTATTCTATATATATATAAAAATACTTTTTTTCAGATTTTTCTTTTAGATATTTATCACACATTGAGATTATCATTACATGTGTTTTAAATCCCCACACTCCATATAAAAAAAAAAAAATACACCCACTCACACTCCACAAATATCTCACATTTCGTCTGGTTTTTAAAGTTTTCTTCCACAATTTAAGTTTCTATTGTTTGAATAATATAAATTTTATATTATACTTTGCCATTCTACTCTATTATATATTTATAAATTTAATACATAGTTTTTTTTTTTTTTTCAAATCATAAACAATTATTATATTAATAATACATATTTATATAAAATGATTACTACTACACATAGAGAAGAGATTACTATTGTTAATAATCAAGAAAATTGGAGAAATACAATTATGCAATCACTCAATCATCATCCAAGTTTAGATCATTTAAATCAATTCACTTCACTTAGGGACCTCAAAGCAAAGGAAATTTTAACCACAGAGAGAACTTATGTTGATAATATGAAGATTTTAGTTGAGGTATTTATTGATCCAATGAAACAAGGTGGCATTGTTAGTCAAGAGTACACAATTGCTATCGCTGCAAATATTTCAGATATTTTATTGATTAGCGTAGAATTATTGAGAGGTTTAGAAGAAAGATTGGCAAATTGGTCAAATACACAATGTATTGGTGATGTTTTTCGTAAAAATGTAAATATATTGATAACAACAACAGCGGAAAAATAGTGATAGTAATATATTAATATATAACCAAATACATCCATTTGTATATAGATTCCATTTTTAAAAATGTATACAACCTATACAGTTGGATTTGATAATATATTAAATGTTTTATCAGAGTGTGAAAAGAATTCCAATTATAATTCATTTATACAAAAATGTACAGAGGATCCTAAGACAAAGAAATTGGATCTAAGATCATATTTGATTCAACCAGTACAACGTATCACTAGATATCATATGTTGTTGGAAGAGGTTTTAAAACATACTGATCCTTCTCATCCAGATTATAATGATCTTCAAACTTCATATTCTTCAATGAAAAAAGTCACACACGATGCAAATGATGCAATTAAACAAAGTGAAAATAGACAAAAAGTATTTGAAATTCAAAAAATGTTTGTTGGTGATGTTACTGTATGTATTGTTTTAGATAAGATAAATATATTAATATTTATTATATATATACTAATATTACATTCATTATTTTAGCTTGTTGCAGCACATAGGGAATATATTTATGATGGTATTTTAACCAAAGTTTGTAGAAAAGCATGTAAAAAGAGATATGTATATTTGTTTTCAGATATTTTGATTTATGGATCATGGATACCACCCAAAATGGTATTACATGAAAAAATAGAATTGGAACACTGTCGTATCGAGGATATACCAGATGGTAATACAGGCGGTTCAAATGCTATCTCTTTAAACAATCAAGTAATAGTAAATGCTTTTCAAATTTGTAGTAATAAGAAATCGTTTGTAGTTTTTGCTGATACTGCTGAATTAAAGATGAAGTGGATGTTAACATTAATGGAAACTGTTTGTATTATTTTATCATTATTTATTTTTATTATTATTATTGTTATTCAACCACAGTATAAGGGTAGTAGTGGTTTTAGGCGAATAGGGAAATGATAGTAAAATTTTTCCACGAATATTAAAACACACCTATGGATTGGGAAACTTACAAAATTACTTTATTTGCCCCATTACACTACTACCATTCTCGTCACAGGTTGATTTAATTACTAAAATCAAAATCACCACATTTATCCTCCCCCCATTGTTGTTTTTACCTCACCACAATTAGATATTTTTTTTTTTTAATTGTTATTAACATCAATAATCTTTATCTTTTTTAGATTGAAACCCTTAGAGAAAAAAGAAAAACTATCAAAGGTGATGTTATCAATAGAATTGAAGCACCAATTTGGGTACCCGATGAAACTGCTTTAAATTGTACTCAATGTAATGAAGGATTCACCCTACTTAATAGAAGAGTATGTAGATAATTTATAAATACCACCCCGACACACACCCCACAACAAAACAAGATACTAACTAAATATATTTAATAACTTTGCAGCATCATTGCAGAAAATGTGGAGCATTAGTATGTGGAAAGTGCTCAGAAAAGAAGTTTAAATTACCAGTCTCTGATTTCAAACCAGTTAGAGTTTGCAACTATTGTTATGATCAACTCGTTTTAGCTCAAAATTCTAAACCTGCTTAAAATTTAATTTTCGTTTTAATTTAATTTATTTTGTTTGAAAACACATCCACACCCTTCCCATCAATGATAACCACGTCCTATACATCCACCACACAACACATATCACTGCTGATGCTGATAGATAGATAATTTAAAATCAAAAATAAATAAATAAAATAATAAAAACAATAACAAGAATAGTAATAGTGATAATAACAATACCACATTCACCCACCTATTCAATCCATAAAAGATGATATTGATTTAATTTATAATATCTCTTGTCACTCCACATTTTTGTAATTGTGTCATAAATGTTGAACATTCCTAAAATGGGGATTTACGTAAATTCAATATCACCATGTTTTTCTTTTTTCTTTCTTACTTTTTTTAGTTTCCTATCTGTCATCCATTGATTGTATTGTTTTTTTTTATTTTTTTTTTTCCTAGACACACACCACCTCGTGTGTATGAAGGAAGAATGGCACTAAATTATGTTTGAATCACCCCCTTTTTTTTTTTACCTACATACCACATATGGAATTTAAAACACCCACAGCTACTAACTATTATAAATAATACATCATCATCTTCATCATCAACACACATATATAAAATTTGTGGTGGGTATTGCAAATTTACTACGCTATGTATCTTTATCCCTATCTCAAATATAACTGCTACCTTTAATATATGTATCACACTCACTCTCACACCACACTAATCGAATCCAGAAGCACCATTTTGATACCAGCCAAGTATTGTTAAACCATATATTCATGGATACATATTTTGTAAAAGTGCAACATCCACCACACAAGTCTTTTAATATTTAATTTAATTTATTTTTTTATCATAAAACCAATTACTATTTAATTGACCATTTATTACTAAATCATATTTACTCATCCATCGAAAAAATAAATACAAACTAGTGTTTTGCTGTTGTCTTAATATTTATTTTTAAATTATTGCATTTTAAACAAACAATTGTTCTTTGATTTTCATTGTTGATTTTTTTTTTTTCAATTTTATTTCTAAACAAAACTATATTTGTTTCGATTCTTATTTATTTATTTTCCAGTCGATTTATTTATTTGTAAAAAACTTTTATTTATTTAATTAATTATTACTTTGACAAAAATGGTACCACCAATTTTAAATAGAGATCCAACCGTTGCTGTTGACCCAAGAGAATATATTAAATCAATTGAACCATCAGGTCTTCCAAAGATTGACTATATTATGGATCAATATAGAGCCTCCAAAATTGAATACGTTATTGAAAATGATGTATGTATAATTTGTATTTCTCTAAACCCTATAAGAAGATTGTTTATTAATATCCGAATAAATTTAAAGCCACCCGAATATGATAATAAAACTCCCAGATCATGTTGTTCATCATCATCATCATCATCATCATCTACATATTCTTGTAATAATTGTAAGAAAAGTATATCAGAAGATGACGCCCAGCCATGTCAAAGATGTGGAGGTGGTTGTTATTGTTCAACTGAATGTGAATATGCTGGTTGGAGATCACACAAAAAATATTGTAGAAACTTGGGAATGGTTATTAAAATGAAAAGAAATACCTATTAAAATAATAGTATTGTGGCATACCTTTACTATATTCTTTTTTAATTTCTTCTTTAAATATACATGTGCAACTATAAATTTATAGCATATATATAACTTGCAATCGATTTTAATTTTTATCTATTATCAAAAAATAGGAAAAAAAATAAACTAAACACGTCTAACAAGATATTTTTGATTAGATTGTATATAAATAATTGTTATGTGGTCATCATCATCATTATTATTTCTGATTATAATCATATTTATTCTGAATATATTACTAGCCCTGATTGTAAATATTTGTATTACGCTAGTTTCTGGAAATTATCAATCTCATTTTGACTACCTTTCTTTTTTTTTGGTTTTTTCTTTTTGCCAACACCTTGTGAGGTGTTATTTGTGTTTCCCAAAATTGAATGTACTGCTGCTGGCTTTTTTACTGAGGGCGTGGTAAAATTTACAGAGTTGTTGCTCATGTTTTTTAAACTAGTATTATTATTCATATTATTATTATTGCTATTATTATTAATATTGTTATTATTAAATAAACTATTGTTCATATTATTATTCATATTGTTATTGTTCATATTATTATTCATATTGTTCATATTCATATTCATACTATTATTATTACTATTGATTCTTTGGCTAAAATTCATATTTGGTGATTGAGTTTTCTCATCAAATTTACGCTTTTTTTTGTTGTCGTTAAAATCAACATCAGACAATGGTTGATTATGAAATTGAAATGATTGTTGATTGTTGTTTTGGTTTTGGTTTTGGTTTTGGTTTTGGTTTTGGTTTTGATTTTGATTTTGATTTTGATTTTGATTCTTTTGTTGTTGATGAAGCATAGCATGATCTACAAGAGAGAATTGGGGTTGATTTTGTTGATTTTGAAATTGGGGTTGTTGGTTTTGGAATTGATTTTGGAATTGATTTTGTTGGATTTGTTGATTTTGCTGTTGAAAGTTTGAATTTTCATAACTCATATGAACATCTCTTAACATTGTCTGATAATTATTATTATAGCTATCATCAAAATTAAAATCATCATTATAACCATTCATATTATTAGTATTATTATTAAAATTAAAGTTATTATGATTATTATTATTGAAATTGTTCAAGTTATTATTATTATTATTATTACTAAAATTTCCGTTAATATTTTGATTATTATTGATGTTTTGGTTATTATTGTTGACATTATTATTAAAATTTCCGTTCATATTTTGATTATTTTGATTGTTGTTGGTGTTTTGGTTATTATTATTGTTCATATTAAAATTACTAAAAATATTATGATTCATATTTTGATTATTTATATTATTATTCATATTATTATTTATATTATTATTTATATTATTATTCATATTTTGGTTATTATTTTGAATATTCATATTATTATTTTGATTATTTTGATTATTATTATTATGACTATTTTGATTATAATTATTATTATAATTACTATGATTATTTTTAATATTATTTAAATCATCACTTTCATTATTATTGATTTTAGAAATAAACTTAAAAATATCATATAAATTTGATTCTTTTTCTAAGGATAAAAGATCATAGATTTTGTTAAAAGTATGAAAATAATGAGTATGCTTTAGAGTTTGTATAGCAAAAGCCATATTTCCCTCACCAAATGTATAGAATAATCTCTCTAAAGTATCTAAAAGACGATTTGTATCATCTAGAGAAAAAGAGCGTTGGTGAGCCCAACCGTTACGAAACTGATAGATTTCATGTAACCAATACTTGACAGTAGTGGAATCTGAAACATAATAGGATATCTTCCTACTAAATACTTTAATAATATCGAGTAGATCCATATCATCTAAATGGTTATCAGAATCATCACTACTCCCATTGGGACTATTACTTTTAGCCTTTCTTTGTTTGCCCTGAAGTTGGACTAATCTTTTAATTTCGTTGATATCTTGTATAGATAAATCAATGCTATTACTATTGTTTTTCGTAGGGTTTGTATTATCTTCCAATAGCTCTGATAACTTAAATATTAAAAAATCTCTACATATCGATAAAGCTTTGCTGGCCATAAGCTGATTAGATCCTATTCCCCATTCATCTAAATTTTTTAATGTAATTTCTAAATGCATTTTCTTTAGATATGCTGTTGTGTAGTTGTGTTCTTATAAAAAATAAAAATAAATAAAAAAAAGAAGAGTTGTTCAACACTTATCTATAGATGTATCTAACCTCTATTTTTTTGTGTGCTAATGAATTTGATATTATCTATCGACTAATATCATTTGATATAATTGATAAAATATTTAAATAATAGTAAAAACAGTATGTACAAAACGAAAAACAAATAAAAAAAAAAAAAGTATTATTATTTGTTACTATTTTTATATCTACGAGTAGTTGTTTAGATATTGGATATTATTATTACATGAAGATATGGTTATAGAATACTATCTGTATAATGTATATACGTCTATTGATCTATATGTATATGTGTGTAAATGAGAGTGAGTGTGCTTATTATTATTGTTATAGTTGTTGTGTAAAGTATACTATGATGTGTATTTGCACAAAATTTTTTTTTATAATAAAAAAAAAAAAATCAATGCCCCTTAAACAGCAAAAATAAGATGTTTGGTTGGTTTTTTATTTTCAAATTAAAAACTCAATTCCAAAAGACTGTAAGATATTAGAATAGTGCATTTATTTAATTATTAGATTATTTTTTTGTGTATTGTTCATAATGTTGGAGCCAATAAGTTTGGATTAATAAATACCTTTAAAAGAGTATTAATTGAGTTCTCATCTCTTTAATTTTATTTTTTTCTCAATATCGCTATCATAATTCATAATAGTCTTGTTTCTAAAATCATTATAAAATGTTGCCTACATCTTTTCTTGTTGTTGTTTGTAAACTATTAAATTATTGAAACCACCCACTAGTTTTTTTTTTTTTTTTTCCTATCCATCATCGTTGTACCACATAAACCAGCATTATGATTCTTTTTTAGTTGATAAATAAACATGTTTAAAATTTTAATTATTTGCTGATAATAAAATCATTGCGCAATATGAGGGACACTTTTATATTACCGGTCCAAGTGGTGTTAGTGGAGAAACAAAAATTTTAAAATGGTGTTATCGTTTGAAAAGGCTTTGGAGCTTTATTTATTAAACCTGAGAAAGACTGATAAGAGTGCTTTTTAATAAGGTCTATATCTTTTTGAATTTACAGCCATTGTTTGTTGTTTTGGAGGGGCCATGTTATTATAATAGTAGTGTTGTTGTTGAGTAGCTGTTTGTTGATCATAGGTTGGATAAGAAGATGGTGAAGGTGTACCATTGGATGAATAGTGAGGAAATTGGAATACATTTGTAGGTATCATTGGTTGTTGTGGTTGGTAACTGGTAGGTATTCCTTGTGAAGATGGATTGTAATTTACATATGGTGTTGCCAAGTATTGTGGTTGTTGTTGTTGGGCATATGGATAAGATGCTGGTATCATTGATTGAATAGGGGTTGCTGCGGTGGGCATCATCGGTTGTTGATATGGATTGTTGAATTGATATTGATGATTGAATTGTTGTTGTTGTTGCTGTTTAAATAAATTTCTATTTACATTTCTAGTGAATTTCTTTTGTCTAAGATCCTCTCTTTGTTTTTTATCGACCGGCTTGGCAAAGGTGATCAACAATTGTCTACTGTGATAGGTGATTGGATCGTTTGCGTGAATATCCAACACATTTTCAGCAGTTTCACGATCAATAAAGTGAACAAAGCCAAAATCTCTTCTTTGAGTGCTGCCGCTGATGTTGGAGGGCACAATCACCTTTTCGACGACACCATGTTTTGAAAATAGCTCTTTAATCTCTTGTTCATCTCTGCATTCAGGCAAGTTTCTAATATAGAGTACTTTGACCTGTTTCATTTCGTCGGCAGATGGTTCGACCACTGGATCTGCCCAATTGACAGTGATGGTGGTATGGTTTCCAATGCTAAACGATGGTAAAGAGAAATGCTTTCTAGCCTTTTCGGCCAAGTAGTGATCAGAGTACTCTATGAATGCAAACCCTCTGTTTTTAGTAGGTATATCAGGATCCATGAGTAAATCGATAGCTGTTACACCCTCTTCAACACCATTCAAAGCGGCCAACAATTCGTCCTTTGGCATTTCTTTTGGTAGATTTCCAATAAATATCTTTCTCTTGTTTTCGGAACCCTTGACCTTGAGATTCTTTCCTTTGAGTAATACATTATTCAATTGTTGAATGGCTTGGTTACAAATAGATTTTGATTCAAAACAAATGAATGCATAACCTTTATTTTCACCAGTGATTTTATCCTTCATCAAACGAATTTGCTTAACACTATTGCCTCCAAATTTTCCATCACACAATTGTTGCAAATCTTGTTCAACTACATCTTTAGCTATTCCTGCAATAAATATCTCTGTATCTGCTGATATATTTGAATTTAAAGTTGAAGATGATGTAGATGAAGGTGGGGATGATGATAATTCAAATTCTTTGGATGAAGATAATGTAGTTGATTTTAATTCATTTTTAATATTTAATGTTGAGTTTACATTTTCCAAGTTTTGTAAATCAATTACTCCAAATACCTATAGGTTTAATAGGTTAATATAAATGTTTATTTTAAAATAAAAAATCTAAACAATATTACATCTGAATCTGTTGGAACTTGTGAATTTTCCTCTTCACTTAAAAGAGGATCAATATCGATGGATGAGGTGGATGAAGATGGCATTTATATAAATAGATAAAATAAATAAATTATAATATTATAAACTATAATCATATATGGTGTTAACATTATGGAAAAGATAATAAATTAATACTACAATATTTACCTGAAAATATATTTAATGAAACAGTGATAATGATAATTATATAATTAATATTGAAAAGTTTTTATTAGTTTTAATTGAAATTGAATTTTAAAAGTGAGATTGCTTTTAAAAAAAAAGATTTGTGATTACTATTGGGGTGAGATTCATTGTAGGAAATTTAAAAGCAGTGCAATATACATAATACGTACATAACGTGTTCTATTCTATTTTCACACAAAGCGTAATTCGATTTTTTCTATTTTAAAAACAAGAATGTGCGTTATGAATCAAATCTATTACAACTATAGTATATTTAAAAAGGGGTTGAGTGAATGAATATAGTAGAATTGAAATTCGTCACCACTAGCACACACCATTCGCACACAATATCTATTTTTTAAAACACACTCCTAAATCTTTTTCAAAACACACTTCACACCAACACACTCAACACACTTCACACACATATGCAAATCGTTTTCACGAAAAACTATTTACTCGTTTTTTTTACAAAAAAAAAAATGTGTCAACGAAAAATGTGGGTGCAAATTGAAAATATCCATATATTTTTTTTTTTTCGATTTGTTTGCAGATTCAAAGAGGTGAAATGGAAAAAAAGATAGATATATAAAAAAAAAATGAAAAACTTTATTTTTCAACAGTGATAGTGTGTTTGGATAAAACTTTTGGTATCTTTGCGGGTTTGCCAGAGTTTTTGGCGGCGTTGGTGAGTTTTCTAGTTTGAGCTTTATGTATTTCATTCTTGATAAATCTTCTTTTGTAAACGTTTTTGGGCACTCTACGATGGGTGGCAATGGTTTTAATTTCGGGGATTTCTTTGAATTTCTCTTTGAGTTTGTCTTGGTATTCAAGAGACTCTTTTTGACGATTGGTAATGACACCGAGTGGGGCAGAGGAGTTGGCCTTCCACACTCTGATGTTCATATCGTCTGAACCTGATAAAATAAATCTACTGTCACCAGTAAAGAGGACGGAAAAGATTCTTTGCATTCTGTTGGTAAAGTATACTTCACGACTCTTGAACGAGTCCATGGGAAAGATACGAATGGTCTTGTCGTAGGAACCGGTGACCACCTCTTTGCCGGTGGGCGAGTAGTCAATGTCGAGCACAGATCCGACGTGGTCTCTGTGGACAGTGACGGCTTTGCTGAGGTTTCTTATATCGTATTGATAGACATTCTCGTCTTCGTTGGCAATGGCCATGGTGTATGATTCGACTGGATTCCAAGCGATTGAGTTGGATCTCATAGAGGTGATCAACTTTTGTGCTGGTGAGTTTTCTCTAATGTCATAGAATATAATGGCTCTGTCTGTGGTACACGAGGCCAAGAGATTGGTTTCGATGGGGTTGAATTTCACCTTGGTGATGCCTGCGTGGCCCCAAGACATTGTTTGGAGGGGTGTTGATCTCTGGTGCTTCCAAATCTCGACGCTGAGACCAGAGGTGGCAAATGTGTTGCTGTTTCTTTGATGATCAATCGATGTAAATGCATTCTTTCCATTGAATACAGAGATAATGTCGTTGTTGAATGTGTATTCTGGTAAATCGAGTTTCCACATCTTTATAGTCTTGTCTTCTCCACAGGAAATCATTGACTTGCCATCGGGTGTAAATGCAAGTCCACGCACAAAACCATCGTGTGCCTGTATACTGGTTCTCTGTGTAAGAGTGGTGAGATTCCAAAGTTTGATAACACCATCACATGATCCTGATGCAACTGTATTCAATAGTGTTGGATGTCTAATCATTGAAAATATACCATCTGTGTGTCCACTTAAACTTGCTATAAATGGTTTAGCAAACACTCTATCTAATTTAACTGAATTTAATGCTCTAACATATTCTCTAGGTCTTTCAAAAGGATGTAATGCTGGATCTAAATTTCTATGTAGTTTTCTTGTATCTGATGCTACTTCTTTAGTTTGTTCTTCTTCTGATCTAGATATAACTTTGATTTTCTAGAGTAGTATATATGTATGGTAATGTAAATCTATTAATATTTATTAAAAGGTTGATAATGGTGGCGTAAAAGAATAGATAAGTACCATTATCTATGTACAAA
Organism: Polysphondylium violaceum; assembly: GCA_000277445.1. Classification (NCBI taxonomy): domain Eukaryota; phylum Evosea; class Eumycetozoa; order Dictyosteliales; family Dictyosteliaceae; genus Polysphondylium; species Polysphondylium violaceum. Next base: position 40,625 of record AJWJ01000065.1, on the reverse strand, counting down.
TGTTAAATAGTTGTTATCAAATACTATTTATATATCAAAAGTTTATGATCACAAATTATCTCTATTTATGAAATACTACAAATAATCTTTCGGTTTTTGTGTGACCAAAAAAATTCAAAAAAATTCAAAAAAATTTTTGAAAAAATAAAAAAAACGAAAAAATGAATTTTCAAAGTTTTATTTGATACAACCTGGATCATTTGCTACACTAATAAAGCCATCATGTCTGTTGTTGGGCATGGAGAGGATCCTTTATCATCTATTTTTCTTTAGACAACATGAAAAGTAAAAAAGCTTTAGAATACATTCCAACTTTATTAAAAATGCATTTTCCAACTTTCTATTGAAAATAACCTGGTTGGACCAACATTTTAATTTACCTTTCTTTAAGGCTTTTTTTCGGTCTGACCAAAAACAACATGATAAGGAAAGAACAAAAGCTTTAGCAAAGCTATACAAGATAATAACACAGATATTAAATTATTATTTTAAAACTTTAATTTTATTTATATATATTTATATTTTTGTTTTTTTTTTTTTTAAAAGATATTTTTTTGATTTGTAATAGTAATTATTATTATTTCTGGAAATGATTAATTATATTTTGTGGAGGGGAAAATGTAAAAATGTTAAACTATTGGCTTAGTTTTTGTTGGCTGCTTGTTTCTTGGCGTAACGGTTTTGTACTCTTTTTTGGGCGGCAGCTCTTTTGGCGGCAGCTGATTTTTGAGCGGCAGCTCTTTGTTGAGCAGCTCTTTGGGCAGCTCTTTGTTGAGCGGATCTTTGGGCAGCGGCTTTTTGGGCAGCGGCTCTTTGGGCGGCAGCTCTTTGGGCAGCGGTCTTGTTGGAGGAGGCACGAGTGTAGGCTCTGTTTGGAGCAGCTTGGTTGGCGTTGACACGGTTTCTAGCTTGTTGGGTGTATTGGCCGTTGGCGTGAGCTGGAGCGTGGACATTTCTACGACTGACTACTACTTTCTTTGGAGGAGTAGCAGAGGCGGATGAAGAGCTTGATGATGAAGCGCTAGATGAAGAGCTGGATGAAGCAGAGCTGGATGAAGAGCTTGAGGCAGAGCTGGATGAAGCAGAGCTAGATGGAGCAGAGCTGGATGAAGCAGAACTAGATGGAGCAGAGCTGGATGAAGCAGAACTAGATGGGGCACTTGATGAGGCAGAGCTAGATGGAGAGCTTGATGAAGCAGAGCTAGATGGAGAGCTTGATGAAGCAGAGCTAGATGGAGAGCTTGATGAGGCAGAGCTAGATGGAGAGCTTGATGAGGCAGAGCTAGATTCGGAGGTGGATGAAGCAGAGCTAGATTCAGATGAGGCAGATGAAGCAGAGCTAGATTCAGATGAGGCAGATGAAGCAGAAGAACCAGTAGTTGAACCAGTTGTGGCACCAGTAGTGGCTGAGCCGGTTGATGGGTTGACACAAACTGGAACACCGTTGACGACGATACAGTTAGTGTTATTTTGACAGGTGATCAATTGACAGACTGGGACACAAGTTGGTGGGTTAGTAATACAAGCTTCACCAATGTGACAAACTAAATTGGTACCACATGGAATACCACCAGCACCACCAGTAGTGGATGAACCAGTAGTAGATGAACCAGTGCCAGTGGCAACGGTGGAAGCAGTTGTAGCGATGGTAGTACCAGCAATGGTGGATGGTCTGACGCAAATTGGGTGTTTTGGACAACAACCTGGACGACCGATTGGACATTGATTTCTAGTCATTAAACAAACTAAACCTCTTTGTTCACAACCAATGTCATTGCAAGTTAAACATTTACCTGGATTAACACCGCTCTTGACGCAAGTTGGGAGATTGTTTTTGCTAATACATTTGTAACCAGTTGGGCATCTAACGTTTCTGCAGATTTCAGGTCTGATTGGGGCACCACGTACACAGTTGGCTTCACCGTTTCTTTCACGGCAACGGAAACCAGATGGGCATTCAACGTTACGGCAAAGGAAACCTGGTGGGTAGTGTGGTCTTTCTTGACGGAATCTACGGCAAATGGCACGACCATTCTTGTTGAAACATTTGGAACCGTGTGGACATCTGTGACGTTCACATGGGTCTTTGTGGTGTCCATTGTGATTGTTGTTGTTGTTGTTGTTGTTGTTGACACAGGTGGCGACATTGTTGACGACGCTACAACTGTAACCTGGTGGGCAAGAGACATTGTTGCAGAGGTTAACTGATCCACCAGTGGTTGAGCCACCAGTAGCAGAGCCGGTAGTAGAACCACCAGTAGCACCGCCAGTGGTTGAACCACCACCAGAGCAGGCACCTAATTTTGGACAACAGCTAGTACCAGTGCATGGATGAGAATCATACCATTGGCAAGTTTGACCTTTGGCATTGCATTCAGATTCAATACAGGTAGAGTTTGGAGTTGGAATTGGTTGGTATCCAGATTGGAGAGATGGTTTGCAAGAGCTCCAGACTTCCCATGTTTGTCCACCATTGACCATACAAGACATTGATGATTGACTACAGTCTCCACTTTTATCTACACAAATATATTTTTCTTCGCCACAGCATGATTTAATTGATGACCAGAAACAATTTGAATTGGCACTACATTGGTTACCATCACTTATACTACCGCAATTATCTATTGTTTACAGAAATTTATATATTAATATTTTATAAATCTTTGATATATGATTAGATTTGAATCTGGATACATACCTGCAAATGCAGTAGATAATAAAAACAAGCATAAAAATGCTAAAATAAATGGCTTCATTTATTTATGTATATGTGTTAATTACTACTTGAGTTGGTTTTTTTTTAAAAATGTGTTATAGATAATAATGATATGATTCAATTATTATTATTTGATATTATTATTTGTAGTAATATTACTATATATTTGTTGTGCTTTTGATTGCTTTGTTGATTTGAAATCAAATGAATAATAAAAGTATATAATGATTAATTATATATCAAGTTCAGGCAACAGTATAAACAACCAATTAATTCAAAATTAAATCAATTAAAATATAAAAGTAGTCACTACTCTTTGTTTCCACACACAAATACCCACTCTCTCATTTATATACCCATTCTTTGCCAATTACTATACAAATTTGATGCCAAATGATAATCATTCTATTTTCATTTCATTCTCACACACACACACACTCTTTTGCATCTAATATGATTGTACGTGAGAAAAAATTGGAAAAACACACTCACACCCAAAGAAAAAATACCCACACGCTACCTATTACAACTACTTTTTCATATTCATCTCCACTACCTTTACAACATCAAATCACTCACTCACTCCCTCTCACACACCTTCCTTTTCTATTTTACAATTTTATTGTTTGGAAAGACCCTATAAAAAATGTTGTTGTTGCTGTTGTATAAAAGTGGGGTGGGGGTGGGTGTGATTTTTCATATGAATGATATGATGATATTTCTTACCCACACCGCGACCACATACCCCCTTTTAATTCCAATAGATTCAGTAGCAAAATACAATTCGTATTTAAATATATATATACATTCTCCATTGAGAAATGAAAACAAGATGTATATTTAGGATGTTTACGGAAGGGTAGGGTGATGGGTGTGATAGTGTGGGAATCATGTTGTGGGGTATGAGCGTGTGAAATGAAAAAGGAAATGTGGTTAAATGTGATTTATTTTCTTTCATTCTATAATTTTCATGTGTGATCATATGACAAAAATGTAGTAGAGCTTTTTGATTGAATGAGTGTGTGAGTGTGGGTATGTGAATATGTTTTGATTGAATTTTGGGTTTATAATAATAGAATGTGTGGGAGTGTGAGTAAGTGTGTGAGTGTGTGAAATGAAATTATTTTGCATATGATTTATAAGTCATACGCCACTGTATGGCTAATTTGTTTTTTTAGCAACCATTTTTTGGAATGTTTTTTTTTTTTCATATTTTGTAAAAATTGATTTGGATTGTAAAACTGTTTTTGATGTTGTTTCCCATTGATAACTCTACCCAATTGAATTAAATAGTGGGTATGATGGAGTTACTGCCATATAACAGATATATATGTTTTCTACTACTATGGCAATATAATTGGTTGTTGTGGTTGCTGTGTAAGTATGAGGTTAAACCAATCTGTAGTAAGTTGGTTGGTGAGTATAATCAAAAACGTGGTGTTTTACCAATAAAATATTGATTAATATAAAGGGATAGGTATTTTTGTATATGAATTTTCATTGTAAACAGATTTATACAAAATACTCATATATGTGGCATACGCTCCCTCAAAATTTTAGGATTTCCTTTTTTCCACTTAAAGAAAAATAACGCACCATTCACACACCCACTCTCTATTATTAGTGAAACACAGTAAACCTTTCTTTTAATATAGTAACACTAAAAATAATAGTGATAGAGGTTATATTTTATTTTTGATTTTGATTTTACAATTTTTTTTTATCATCATCTGTCATTTATGGTATATGCTAATTAAATCATCATACCCCAATTTGAAATTCCCACACACATTCAATTATGGCAATACTAAACCTTTCCTCTTTCCTTCCCCTCTATTTTAGGTGTGATTAATATGGATAGATTTTGATTTTACACATATTTATTCTTAAATTTCATTTTATATGTATTAATTTAATTGTGTGTGATCTACATAAATACGTCTGTGTATGTGTAGTATAGACCGATCCATATGATGAACTGAGTTTTTATACACCAAAAAAACAGACTATTTTATAAATTGAATAAAAATAAGTTAGTAAAAATAAATCATAGTTTTATCCACTAGAATTTATAATAATCTTTTTTGGCATTTCCCAACCCAAAAAAGATTTTGTTTTTTTTTTTTTTTTACAAATTATATTTTTGATAACTCATTGAATCTGGTTGAGAATTGTTAATTTTTATTTATTTTACTTTCTTTCTAGATAACTATATATATTCATAAAATGTCTGACACAAGTTCATTGAAAAATCATTTTGAAAAAGTAGATTTTTATTACTATAGTTTCTATATAAATTCATTGTATTAATTAAACTAAACCATAATAGGAAATTAAAAAGCAAAGTGAACCAAAATTTGGTAAAGAAAGGTAAGTTTTAGGGAACAACGACATAATAGGGAAATACTAATAATTGTCTATCCATCTAACAATAATCACATAGAACATGGACTCCACACTCTGATCAAAAATATCATGCACAAACTACTGTCAAAGCCTCGGGTAAACCTTCTGGTCCACCACCACCCAAAAAATCAATTGAAGATCTTCCATAAATCTTTATCCTCATCACATCTTATACACCACTCTATTTATTTGTAAATAAAAATATACCCTACTATTTATTATTAAAAACAACAATAGTTACAAATGTAAATCAAGAATAAGAGTTTGTAATATAATATATTGTCTGATGAAAAGAATATTGTCATCGCCACTGTTTTCCTTGATCTCCATTACTAATTGATTATACTTTAAAGCTTTATCAAGTAATTGTTGATATGTATACTGTTGATCACTAAACTCTATTGATTTTCTAAAAAGAATATCTTGTAAATCTTCATAGGTTAATGATTCTTTTTTAATCTCTAATAATACAAGTTTTGAATCCTAATAGATAAATAGAAAGTTAGTAATTATCTCTTAATGAAGCAATAATAATAATGATGGTAAGTAATTACAATTTCTTGAGAAGAGGGTATATTAAATAGTTTATCGACCAAGATTGTATTTGGAATCCAACTAGATAGACCTAGTAGCTCGGATAATGAATTCAATTGATTATTGTTTTTAGTTGGGAATATTGTGTGACATTCAGAAAGATTTGATATCATTGTATATTTGATATCATGAATGCTGGTTATACCTGTTGAGGCAACTAATTTTACAATTGATTGCTTTAAACCAGCCACACAATTGATCAATTTTGTACAATTCTCTCTTTTTCTATTCAATTGCTTTTTATACAACTCGACCTTTGTCTCTCTAGTGGAAAAGCTTCTTGGTAGTATATTTGGTAGATATTTAAAATAAAATGGTAAACCAAATGTAGAGAATGGTATTGTAAGAAATATAGCCAATGGTATAAATTTTAATCTATCTCTTTCTGTATTTTTGTTGTTGTAATTAATATATGATATTCAATCAATCAATCAATCAAAGAGTGTTAGATGGTTATATACACCTACTATAAGTTAAATAATCTTCTCTATCGTGGTATCTAGTAGTATCAGTAATAGTATCATCGACATCATTAATGGTGGCAATCAATGATTTCTCTTTTAAAAAATTTGGTGGATTTCTAGGCAATAAAACAAATTTGGTGTATTGACGATCACTGTAAAATCCAGTCACCCCATACGACACTATATTATTCAACTCTTTGGTAAATTTTTGAATGGATCTATAAATTGCCAACACCATGATTAAATAAATGTGATTCTTGTTACTTGTCTATCTCTATCTATCTTATCTCTTCTTATGAATACCCCCAATGTCACTTTTTATGAAACCTAATCTGCAGCACTTCACTTGAAAATAAAATTTAAAAAAAAATAAAAATAAAATCTTTTTCATTGAATAAATGAAAACATCATTATTTATCACAATAGTTAATAAATAATAAAAGAAAGAAAATAGAAATATGGTAAAACAAGCTTTATAGTAATAGAGACTATTACTTATCATTCCTATATGAATAATTTATAAATGTAATTCAAGTATGAGAATTTGCAATAAAACAAAATGTTTAATAAAAAGATTTGGATCATTTTCTGAATGTTGTTTAATCTCCATGACCAATTGATTATATTTTTCAGCTTTGGATAAAAGATATGAATATGTGAATGCATTATTACCAAACTCTAATGATTTCAAAGCGAGAATATCTTGTAAATCTTCAAATGTTAATGTGTTTTTTTGAATTTCTAATAAAACTCTATCTGAATACTATAATGATAATTAGTACAAATAACTATGATCATTAGAGTTTGAAATAATACAATACAATTGATTCAGATTGAGGAAGGAATTCTATATAATCTTTTAGGAATCTATTTGGAGTCAAACATGTAGAGAATCCAAGTAGCTTTGAGAGCAATTTTAAATTTTCTTTTCCTATAAAGTTTTGTTGAGAATAGAGGGTATTTGATGTACAAAGATTTGATATCATTGGATAAGTGATATCCTGTATACTTGTAATACCTGTACTTGAAATAAGTTTTTCTATAGAGTTTCTTAAATTAAATTGACTCTGATATACTGAGCAATTGTATCTCTTTTTTTCCAACTGTTTTCTATATAACTGTAATTTAGTCTCCCTGGATGAAAAGCCTCTCGGGAGTAGATTTGGTAGATATTTAAAATAAAATGGTAAACCAAATGTAGAGAATGGTATTGAAAGAAATACACCCAATGGTATAAGTTTTAATCTATCTCTCTCTGTGTTGTATGATTAGAACCTTTAATCTCAATGTGAGTAAAATAATCTACATACTATATGATACAATATCCACGTGGTCGTGATAATCTACTTTTTTCATATTATCCACACCCCTGAGCGTGCCTTCTTTGTACAAGGGTTTCAACAGAGGTGTGAGGACAAATTTGTAGTATTGGCGATCAACATAAAACCCACTGATTCCAGATTTGACAATACTGTTCAACTCTTGTGTCACATTTTTGATTGACCTGAGCATACCAACAATTGCCATTATTAATTTATTTCTTTTAATTTTAATTTTTTTTGAAAAATGAAAAAATTTGAAAAAATGACCGTTTTTCACACCTCTGTTTTGGTATTTTTTCTTTTTTTTTCTTAAATATCTCAAGATATAGATATATACATATACAACAAAAAAGATGTCTGATATGAAAGCAAAGTTGGAGGCCTTGGCCAGTAAAAAGAGAAAGCAAGCTGAAGAAGCTGACGCAGCCTCCAAGGCCAATAAAAAGTCATCGACAGGCAGATCTGTGGCACCTGCTGCATCTAGCACCAGTAGTAGCAGACCAAAGGCCTCGTCCACCAATACACGTACATCCTCCATTTCACTCAATTCTAAAAACTATAAAGACGAAGAAGAATACGAAGAAGGCAGTGACGATGACAGCTACGACGATGGCGATGGTTTTGTTGTAAAGGATGACGATGCCACTAGCAGTGAAGACGATTTCTCTGAAGAGGAGAGCAGCAGTGAAGAAGACAGAAAAAAGAAAAAGAAAGCAGCACCAGCTAAAAAAGCAGCACCAGTAAAGAAATCATCATCCTCATCATCAAAGAAAGCCACCACATCTAAAAAGAGAAAAGATGAGAGCAGTGAGGAGGAATCAAGTGAAGATGAAAAGGAGAATGTATTCAAAGCATCAGATTTCAAAGGACTCCCCGCCCCAGGCTCAAGAAGAAGAGGTGCTGTCACTATTCCAATGCCACCAATGATGGAAGACGATTCTGATGATTCTGACGCCAACTCTGGTTCTGAGTCAGATTAATCTTTTCTATTTACAACAGTAGTAGTCACATCATATCAAATCAAATTCAAATCAAATCAAATCAAACCAAATCAGTCTTTTCTCAATATTTGTATATACTAAAAATAGAAAACTATACCCTAAAAACGCTGGCCCAGGCCCCATTTTCAATAAATGCTATATATATCTAATTTTTTTTTTCTTTCAATCAATCAATGATATCTGTGTAGTTTTTGAGTGATAATATAAAACAGTGTTGATTTATTTCAATTACTTGTTATTCTTTGATAAAAGTTTAAATGCACCAAAAGCCAATAAACCAATGACACTAATAGCACCGACGACAACAGAACCTACGATGGCAGGATCTACTTTATCTTGATCTTTTTTAGAGTCGTTAGTGTTGGTTGATGGAGCATAGGAAGAAGAGGTCATTGGTTTGTCTTGAACGGGTGGAATAGAGGCTACGGCAGCATAGGATGGTTTGCAATCGATGCAAATACCAATTTCATATTTGTCCAACATTTTGACGGCATCTGCAGAATGACCTACATCAAGAAAGGCATCGGTTGCATCAATACCTGCATTATCGGTTAAATATTGGCTACCACCTGGATGGTCGTCAAGAAATGATGTCACATCATATACTTTGCCATGAATAATCATCCAACAATCGTTTGGTGTATTGTGTTTACTGACTTGTTCAAGTGTATATTCCATCTCTGTATATGTATATGTATATGTATATATGTGCTTAAATGTATATTATATAATGTGGTGTGTTTTATTACTATATGTATATAGGTGTATGTATTTGTGTTGTTGTCTAAATGTATATTATAAATAATAAAAATAGGAAAGAATATGACGACAGGAGAGTTCAATTTTTTTTTAAATTTTTTTTTTAAATTTTTTTTTTCTAAAAAAAGAGATCTTTACCTTTTGGGTGTATTTGTTTGTTTTATTTCTTTTTGTTTTAATATCTCTTTTTTTAAAAAACTTTTTTATCTTTGTGTGTTGTGGTGTGTGATCACTGCACCAAAAAAGATATAAACCAATACAACAATTGTTTATCACACCAATATATATATTTATTCTGCGTGTTAAAGTGTTATAGATCGATTTGAATACAAGAAAAGAGATACAAACATTACAAACAACAAGTACATATAATATAATATAGTGGACAACAGCAACAACAACAACAACAACAATATACATACTACACATACATATAAACAGATAAATATGTTATCTTTGAATCAAAATAGTAAAAATGAATTCAAAGCATTGAATTCAACAGTACCAGAGATATTTAGATTGTCTGCCAAAGTACAATTGGCAGAGACTATTAGTTTTCTCAATCCTATTAGTGAAGACAGTGTAGATATTTTAATTCAATCATGTTTGTCTTATCTCCCAAATCAACAATACCAAGACATCATCCCAAACAACACTGCCATAAAGAAAGCATTTGAATTAAATCCAACCTTATTTTCAACAATGATTGTAAGTAGTCGTAGTATTAGATAGGTAACATCTTTGATCATCACAATGATATTAATCATCATCATCATTATCATCATTATCATTATCATCATCATCTAGAGTATTAGATCACAAGAATCGGTTATTGCTTTATCACATTTATACAATTGTTCCAATGGAGTGATTGATGATAAGGCCATCACTATATTGACATCGTTTCTAATGTATCTCACTTATTTTCCAACGAGTTTAAACAATACATTGAATAGTAACAATAATAATAACCTAGTGACTAGTAACAGTAGTAATACGACAAACAACAACAGCAATATAAACTTTAACAATGGAATGAGTCAAAATGAAATACAAAATGCACAAAACTTTACATACTACCTGGTCGTACAATTGGCATTGTTGTCCAATATATCTACCAACACCAGAGACGTTATTTTGCCTTGTTTTATTGAATTCTTTAACCACATTACCAAATATGAACAACTACCAATCATTTGTGGTGCTCTTCAAGCATTGGGTGATTGTAATATTAAATTCCAATTTCAACAAGAAGAACTACCAAAAGTAATATTAATCATTGAGACTATTATATCCTCTATTTATCAATCAAATAAATATAATCAAAAAAAGGTAAGTATAGATAGTGGTGTTTATATAGATAGTATATAGTAGTCGTAGTTGTGTTACTAACACCAAATATAAACAAATAGATATTATTATTAATTTGTAATGCATTTGAACAAATTACATATCTACCACAAGATCAAGTTGATTCTGAAATTTATAAAAGAATCTATAATAATATATTCCCTTATATCTCAACTGTAACCGATAATGATTGTTTTGTTTCTATTGTTGTAAGTAGTCGTAGTAGTATACATGGTATTGTGTCTATAGATATTAACATTATAAAACAATAGAATGTTATAACTAGATGTGGTATATTGGATTCATCGATTGGTAAAGAAGTATTGGAACATTTAATTAGAATCATATCAGATACAAAGAATCTCAGTGAAAATGAAAGCATTGCAGCATTGGAAAAGATGAGTGTCTATCAAATTGTATTACTTTCATTGGTTGATCTCACTGATAAATATCCAGAGAAAACATTACGTGTTGTCGAGGTGTTGAAAGAGTTTCTCTGTGTCTCATTGATTGTCAGTCAGAATGATGAAATCAGACATTCACTAAACAACGCTATCTGTGATATCCTCAGAAACGAATATAGAAAAGAAAGAGGTATCGATGTGTGCAAGACTGTCATTGTGTCATTGTCCAACAACTTTCATTCACTCTACACAGAGTATCGAAAGAATACGCCACCCATTGAACCCATTACCATGAGCAATGGCTCGGCTAGTGTCACCGCATTGCGTACACCATCGATTTGCTTGACATCGATTCCATCGCTCCACTCGCCATCGTACGAGAGTCTGTTTAACATTACCTTTGTGTTGGGACAGCTGACCTGTGCCCTCAAGGATCTGTCCATCACAGAGATTGTCTTGCCAAACTTTATGAGTGCCGTCACTCACTATCCTCCCTCAGACATTGAAAACATTGTGCTTGAGCAATTGACCGACATTGCCCTCCTCGAGCACCCATCCATCACCAAAGACATTGTCTTGTTGATGACCAATCTCTTTAAAAAGATCTACAAGGATCCCAACCAAGGTCTCATTGCCAACATCACACCCGTCACATTGGAGCGTTTGGCCAAACACTTGGTCAACGATAATCTCCGTCAAGACCTCTGTAAACGTGTGCTCAAGCTGTTCCAGCAATTGGGCAAGACTGTGAGATACTCTTCACAAGATCCAAACTTTTATCTATCGTCACCTATCCTCAAGGGTATGGGTTATCTATTACCAACCATCTCTCAACTAATCAAACCATCGACAGTATCACAACAACAGCAACAAGATGAATATGTAAACAATAATGACCAACAACAACAGCAAGATGACACAGACAGTTCCATCAAGCTCTACAGAATCGTTTGGTTCTATTGCATCTTTTTCAAGTTTTCTACCCAAGGTACATGGAGAAGTGATTGGTACAATAGTGTTCAAGTGATTGCCTCGCATTTGGCTCCATTGATATCGACCAAGCCACACATATACCTCGAGATGGAGGTTGAATGGGACGGTATTATCAAGCAGGGCTATGAAAAGGACTACTTTATTCAATTGAAAAACGCATTGATTGAAAAGCTCCCCAGCAACACTACCGCCTACATCAAGAATCTTACCCTCAGTCAATTGGCCTATGTCTACTCTGTCTACACATTGGAGACCATGAGATCAAATAGATATGGTTCATTTAAAACTGTGTTTTCCTATCTCGAAGACCAAGGCATTGAGAACATCAATGTATTCTCTTGCATGAGAGGTATCGTCGATCGTGCATTCAACGACTTTTTATTAGGCTACAGCAATCCCCAACTGATCCTCACCTCTCAACAAGATCTCTCGGACCATGCCAGCTTTCTTTTGGTCAAGTTTTGCTATCCTTTTGAACCAGTGAGAAAGGCTGCCGATTACTATATCTCTGCCTTTGTATCCAAGTTTCCCCAGGTGCTTTGGTCCAAAGACTGCTTGTCAACCTTGTTGGACCTCATCGAGGCCATTGGCAAGGGTGCACGTTCTAAACCAATGGATATGATTAGTGTAAAGATGACAAACTACCCAATCATTATCGGTTTGCCCGACGAGTCTCCATTGCGTCAACGTCTCTTGCAAGACATTATTGCCCTCGGCAACTTGTGGCTCAAGAACGCATCCACCTCGGCCCCATCCGAGATTCAGGAACTCTTACAAGAGTACATGCAGAAATTCAATCAACTCAAACGCGACCACATTGGTTTGTCGTTGGCCGTCGAGATTGGATCCAATACCCAGGTCGATACCTCAAAGACGATCGAGTTGCTCAGCAATTCAAACAACATCACATCCAATCCCTCTGCCTATCCCACCTGCTTCACCAGCAATGCTGCCAATTTCGTAAACTCTCTTCAACTCAAATCCATGTATTCTGGCGAGGTGCGTGGCATGATCAACATGATGATCATGGACAAAGACAACGAGGAAGAGAATGACGACAATGATAATCTTGAAGAGGTGGTCGAGGAATTAGCTTTTCTTCGCCTCATTGAAGACTTTGAAAAGATCATTCATCTCCACAAGAGAGGCACATCCATCGACAACAACGCTTTCATCAGCATCATGTACAGATCCTCTGCCTTTTTGATCAACCATTACTTTGGTCAGAGCATAAAGTTGCTTCACTTGGTGTGCTATGCACCCGCCTATATCTTTACACCCGAGTCTATGAGCATCGGTATCTCTTGTTGGAAATGGTTGTTGGCCGAACGTCCCGATCTCACAATCTTTATCATGACCTCCCTCAGCGACATTTGGTCATGGACTGTCAACCAAAGAGTTGGTCTATTTACAAACACTCAACGTGATCCTTCCCCATTGGCCATTTCGTCCAAATCCAATTCTGATGAATCCAACACACAACCTACTCCTGCAGCTGCTACTCCAACCCCATCCACTGCAAGCAATACCACTACCAGTCACAAAACAGACAAGACTAGTGATGTACCTCACAAGATTTGGATCGATTTCCTCGAGGAGAGATTCTCAATCATAAAGTACTCTTCCCAAGAACAGCTCGACATTATTATTGCCATGTTGCACAAATCAATTGCCGATCCTGACCTCCTCAGCGTGTCGCCCAAGAGTTTGGGCACCAGATTCAAGTTGCTCTTGTTGTGCATGAGACTCATTCAAGGCGACCATATTCGTGATGTCCAATCGGCCAGACTCCTCAGACAAAGAGTCTATTTGGCCTCCTTGGGCTGGTTCTATCTCCCACCCATTTGGTATGGACCTGCCGAAGCTGGTAATCAATCCCAATTAGAGGTTGACACCAAGATCATGATCGACTTTTGCAGATGTCTTCAAGCAGAGCCCATTTTCCAAACCCTTGATAAACGTTTTACCATCTCTTTTAAAAACCCATCTGCTGGCGGTGTCGGTGTTGGCGTGAGCACTGGCGGTATATCCAATAGCACAAGCGGAGGAATCGCTACCGGTGGCAACAATCTCGGCAGTGGCAATGTAGTTGGTGCCAATCAATCATCCAACTCCAACTCTATAAACTCTACCAACGCCAGTACACCCGTCTATGGCACACTCCGTAATGGCAGACAATATCGTTCCAACTCTATCTCGTCTGCCAACTCTAATTCATTCTATGGCAACACCTTGACCAGTAATATCAATGGTGGTGGTGTTGGTGTTGGCCATCAATTGGGTTCCAGCGGTGTCGCTTTGTCCAGCGGCAACAGCAACATTGATATATCTGCTAGTAACGGTAGCAACGCCTCTATGAACAGTCCAGATCTCTTGAGCTCAAGTAGAATCATTGATATCATTGGCAGTGGCATCGGTACAATGAATTCATTGAATGGTCATCAAATTTCTCAATCCATCTTGGACTCAATGAAATCCTATGATCCCAACAGACCACTCTCTGAATATGAGCTTGCCGAACTCAGAAAACGTCGTAACTTAATTTTACTACTCGTTGGTAATGAATTAGAGCGTATGTCTGCATGGAACAGTCCAGTGTCCCGTATCTCTGTTCAAATTCCCGATCAATTAAAGTTTTCTTATGACTACTTGCCAAAGAGCATGAAGTCCAGTTGGAAAGACTACCTCATCTCTGCCTGGAAGATTAATCCACGTTTAGCCATCCATTTCAACACTCGTTTCCCATTGTCTAAAATCCGTAGAATCATTGGTGAGATGGTTGTCAAAAACACCAAATCTGTGCTCAGCGTTCCCGAAGCCTTGCCCTTCCTTGTCACAGAAGAAAACGTCAAGGCCAATATCCCCGAGCTCAAGTATCTCTTGTACTGGGAGACTGTCACCCCACCCATGGCCATCTCTCTTTTGGGAAAACAGTATCAATCTCATCCAATCGTGTCGCAATACGCTTGCAGAGTGTTACGTAGTTTCCCACCCGAGACCATCATGTTTTACATTCCCCAATTGGTACAAGCCCTTCGTTATGATAAAAGCGGTCAAGTGGAAAACTATCTTGTCTCTGCCTCTAAGACCTCTGATTTGTTGGCCCATCAAATCGTTTGGAATCTCCAAACCTACACTGAACCCGATCCCAACACAAGCAGAATCATTGATGATCCCGTGATGCAAGGCGTAGCCAATCGTCTCAAGGATCTTGTGATTTCCGAGATGGACAGCAAGTCTTTTGATGGTTATAACCAAGAGTTTGGATTCTTTGAATCCTTTACCTCTATCTCGGGTCGTCTTCTCCAACTCAAGGATCCATCCAAGAGAAAGGGTCAATTGAAAGAGGAGCTCAAGATGTTGACTGTCAACACTGGAAACAATGCCGCCCCACTTTATCTTCCAACCAATCCAAAATCCATTGTTGTTGGCCTCGAGGTTGAAAGTGCCATGACTCTTCAAAGTGCCGCCAAGGTGCCCATTCTCGTAAACTTTAAAGTCATTGAAAGAGACTTGCCCACTCCACAAATTGCCCTCTCTGTCGTTCAATCCCCACCCCCCAGCAGCTCGCCACCCATGGGCACCTCTATTGTGTCGACCAACACCAACAATACCAACAGTCTACCAAACATCCTCAAGAACCAAAGCCCCAAACTATCGACAAGCACCACCAACATCAACCATATCCGTGAGTCTTCAAGAAACATTAGAAAAAACTCTTCGAGAAAGATTGCCGCCAACGCCTCTGAACAGCCCAACCCATTGACCATGGTACATACCCAAGGTTGCATTTTCAAGTCTGGTGACGATATTCGTCAAGATATGTTGGCCCTTCAAATCATTGATATTTTCAAAAGAATCTTCCAATCTGTGGGCCTTGACCTCTATTTGTTCCCCTACAAGGTCATTGCCACTAAGCCAGGCTGTGGTATGATTGAGTTGGTCCCCAACACCATGTCTCGTGATCAAATTGGTAAAAAGGTCAATGGCAATCTCTACAACTACTTTATCTCCAAGTATGGCAACAAAAACAGTGTTGGCTTCCAAAACGCCCGTAGAAACTTTATCAAATCCATGGCAGCCTACTCTGTGGTCAGTTATATCTTGCAAATTAAAGATCGTCACAATGCCAACATTCTCGTCGACGAAGAGGGTCACATTGTCCACATTGATTTCGGTTTTATTTTTGATATCTCTCCCGGTGGCGATTTGTTGACCTTTGAAGCATCACCCTTTAAAATGAATCAAGAAATGATTGATATCATGGGTGGTAAACCAAATGCCGAACAATTTGTTTGGTTTATGGAGCAAAGTGTAAGAGCTTTCTTGGCCGCCCGTCAACATATGGACAGTATTATCACATTGGTTGAATTGATGTTAGATACCAAACTCCCATGTTTTAGAGACCAAACCATTCAAAATCTTCGTGCTCGTTTCTGTCCCAATAAGAGCGAGACCTATGCCGCTAAATTTATGTCTAAAATAGTTTTAGATTCCTTTTCAACCATTAGTACTTTTTCAACTTATTTCTATGATGTTTTCCAATATTATGATAATGGTATCGAAATGTAATAACTATTTATTATTTATTATTTATTATTATTTATCTTGAGAGAAATAAAAAAGTATTTTACATATAATTAAATTTATGCACTCTTTGTGTTTTCATATTCAAAACAGTTGTTGTGGTTGAATATTGATCTCAAAATTTTAAATTAATGGTTATGTAAAAAGCATGTTAGGTGAGCATAAGAATGATTTTATCATATTTGGAATAGTCTTTTTATCTTGATTTCATGTACCATTTTTCTCTCTATAATTGTTTTTTGGCATATGCAATTAGACGCCATGATATATTGTTTTTTACACATCTTTATTGGTGTATTCTGTAGTCTTGGCTATAGTTTAAAACCTTTTAGATTTAAAACTAGATTCATGGGTGGTGAATTGGCAATTCTGTTTTTTTATATTTCAATATTTTGTTTATCAAATTTTATGATTACCAAAAGTATTTTATCAATATTCGTTCCTCTTGTTCAATACCCAGCAATAACATTAGCCTCTTGGGCAATTATGATAAACCTATATGTGGATGTAGAAGATGATAAAAGAGATAATTCTTGTTCAAGTGCCATAGTTTTAGGTGAACCTATTACAGCCATACTATTAGTTGCTATTCCAGTTTTGTAAGTAATTATTGATTTAAATACTATCCCAATTGTGTTATTAATGTTTTATCTTCTAGGAATTATATTTTCAATATCTATTTAGCTTTTCAAAATAATAATATTTTTGAACTCCTTCCATTACTCACAATCCCTTTGAATTATGATATGCTAAAACTTGCATTTAAAAAACAAAAATCCTGTAAACCACTGTATTTTAAATCTGTTATGATTTATAATTTACTCTTTATTGTTGGCCATATATTCATCAAATAAATAAACTTTAAATAAATGTGTAATGGTCCTAGGATATCATCCAATCAATAAATACATTGCTATGCTTCTTCCTACTATGTGAATAAAAAAATATGTTACAATTCAAGTCTCTTTGGTAATCAGAGAGATCATAAGATACTCATCCACAATATACACAATGTAACTCTGTTTGTTTTTAGCATTTTACTATTGTCGTTGTCATCGTCAGCAACTATAGTCATCTTGTTTGTATATACACTATTGTTTTGTAATTTTTTCTATATACTTGACCATCAACACTCACCAAACAATGAAATAGTAATAACTTCATATCTCTGAGGGTACGTTGTTTATACCCATTTTCATTTCCCAGATATATGCTGATAAATACTGATAATCATTCAACACACATCTATTGATCGCTGGAAAACAGGAACATAGAAAAAAATGTAGTCATATCTAGTTGAAGAAAATTGATTACCATTCATCATTTATCGAAAAATATGTTTGCAAAATTCGAGAAATGTCAGAAAAAAATTTTAATTTTCTTTGATATTTTTTTTGTCCAATTATGTGATCATCATATTCATTCAGAGATATAGAGGAAAAAAAATGAAAACTTATCCAATCGTATTATATCCAGGATATGAAATAACTATTTTATTATATAAAGATGTTTTAAATACCAAAGATATTATGACTGAATTACTTAAAGGTCAACTTGAATGGGCAATCATTAATTGTAAACCAATCATTAATCATCAACAACTTTTATTAGCTGCAACTAAAGCTGTTGCTACTTTGGCTACTGGTAAACTTACAACAAATAATATTCACACTGAATTGATTTTTAGATTATCACCAAATACAAATGTAATATCTATTATTCAATTTATTTATATAGATGATGTATTAATAAAATGATAATTATCATATTTAGATTAGAGAATCATTAAAGAACTTTGGATTACAAAATGAAGATAAAGAATTTTATATAGTATTATTTAATGGTAAACAAGAAAAGTTTGATCAAATTAAAAGTATGGTTCAAGGTGAACAAATTGATCAATCATCACATTCACTCGATACATTAAATCCCTTTTTCGATAAAGAATTGTCAAGGAAATTATATGGAATTAATGATAAAGAACTCAAGGCAACTAATGAAGACATTGATTTATTAAAGAACTCAATATTTAATACAATGGCAATCAAAGGTTTATTATAAATAAATTAAATATAAATAATAGAGAGTATTTGTTAATAATACATATGATATTAGAGTCATCATAAATTTATTTCAAATTTAAATTCAATTATTTAACCTCTAAATTTATGAGCAGCTACACCTTTGGTACCATCTAAGAATTGGTATTGGAATAAGGCACCTGAACTTGGTTGTCTACTTTCTCTAGCGGTTGTAATGTAAAGAGTGGCAAGATTTGGACCACCAAAAGCAACAGATGTAACTCTAGTTACATTGGGAACCAATACCTCGAGAAGACGTTTACCAGTGTTTGGATTCCATTTACTTACTTTACCACCCTCCCAATGGGCAATCCAAAGATTACCTTGAGCATCAATAGTCATACCATCTGGGGATCCGTCTGGTCCAGAGAATGTGATGATTCTCTTTTTATTGGAAATGGTTCCACTGGCAGCATCAAAATCATACTCGTCTACGCCAAGAGTAGGTGTGTCAATGTAATACATTTTCTTGCTATCCAAAGACCAAATGATACCATTACTAATTCTGACATTTGATAATTTGGTTTGTGTATTAAAGCCGTCACCAATAGTGTATAAACTGGCAGTAGGTGAGCTTGCGTCCAAGTTCATTGTACCAATCCAAAATCGTCCCTGTGGATCACATTTACCATCGTTATATCTGTTGTGGACATTTTTGTCTGGATGGGCAACGACTTTGCTCTCTTTTGTTACTGTGTTATAGGTTACAATACCACCTTGAAGGGCAATCAACAATTCACCATTGGTTCTTTGTACAACTGTTCCTGGTCTTGCACTCAGTTGAGTCACTGTATTTGTCATTTTTCTTGGATCCCATCTATTTTTTTCATTAATTAATATCTATTTATAAATCATAATATCTCAAATCGATTACTTACGCAAATAATTTTCTACCTTCAATGTCTATCCAATATAATAATTCATCTTGAGTTGACCAATAGGCACCTTCACCCAATATTGCGTAGGCATGATACAAGAAGTTTGCACGGAGAAAGGGAACGCTTTCCACTTCGTCAGTGTCTTGAATGATATTGTTATTGTTTTCCATTGCACAGCATAGGGTTAATCCCAGCACCAACAAAACAAAAATGAACGATTTCATATTTTTTTTTTCAAATTTCTTTGTTTTTCTTTTTTTTTTTTTTTTTTTGGTTTATAAGGCTGTTTAAATGGAAATATAGATAGATAGAGATAGAGAGATAGATAGAGAGATAGATTATCTTTTGTTATGAATGAAATTATTAACAAGAGTTTATTTATACTTTTTTGTGTAATAATTAAAAATTAAATTAATTTCTCAATTGGGGAGAGAACATAACCTACACTTTGATATACCATTATTGATCATCTCTACTCATACACATAATATGCATATTATGTAGGATAACCACTACACCCCATTTTTTCCCCCCTCCCCCACTTTTACCAGTTTATTTTTTTGTTGTCATTTTTGTATACATCACACATTTAACAGAGACAAATCACGAATCAACTCATCTTTATTTGAAAAACAATTATTCTAAAAGCCTTTTTTTAGCAAAAAGGTCCTTATAACCCTATTATTCGTTCCTTTTTCTCATAAAGCATAATTCTTTTCTTTTTCTCATTATTTGACAA
The DNA here is from genome assembly GCA_000277445.1 of Polysphondylium violaceum. Classification (NCBI taxonomy): domain Eukaryota; phylum Evosea; class Eumycetozoa; order Dictyosteliales; family Dictyosteliaceae; genus Polysphondylium; species Polysphondylium violaceum. Next base: position 20,328 of record AJWJ01000065.1, on the reverse strand, counting down.
AAGCAACATTTGATTGATGGTGTCTTTCACACAGAAAAAAAAAATTTTAGTTTTTTTTTTTAAATGAACATTCATTTATTTATAATTTATTCAAATAAAATATGATTATTAAAAGAATTTGTATTTTATATCAATACTATTTGGGTTCCTTATTTAGATATTTCAAGAGAACCCTCTTGGGATTATTATTGGGCCGTAGTAGATTCTCTCGGGTTGAAACAAAGTTTCTTAAAGACGCTATTATTTATCCACATGAAATTACTCTAGAGTTTTTAAATAAAATTTTGGCCGCTCAAAATCTTCCTCCAGTAGAGTCATTTTCACTCGATAGTACCAATATTGATGGTGGTCTTTGTGCTACTCTTGTTAGAGTAAAATTAAATTGGAATACAAATTCAATCACCTATGCCAACAGCGTAAATTTACCATCGAGCCTAATGATGAAATTTGTTGGCAGAGATTACAAGTCACTCAATTGGTCTGCTTTTTTGAATTTACCAAGAGAGGCACATTTCTATCAAATGTCTATGAACAATGACCAAGAAGAGGGGATTCATAATCTCTCTTTTGTCCCAAAAGCTTATTATGCCAATGGATCATCTTTGGATGGAACCTATTGTGTCATTATGGAAGATCTTTCCAACAACTATGCACATTTGGGCAAAATGTTGGGCAATCAATGTTGGGGTGCCGATCCAAGATTCAACCTCTCTGATCTAGAAAAGTTTAATGTAATCAATGATGTATTTACAAGCATCTCTTCTCTCCATGCAACTCATTGGAGAGACTATTCACTCTTTTCCAAATATCCATGGTTGAAAAATGTTGATCACATTCAAGGTCAAAATCAAAAAGATTGGGTCTCTGCCATTGAATCTATTGTAAAATTATGGAAATCAACTGCTAGACCTACTCTTGAAAGACTTGCCAAAGATCCAAATAGTAAACTCTTGCACGCTGACCTCTTTATCGACACTATGGAAAAGTATTGTGAGCATTCAAGTTGGCAACTCTTTCAAGAATCCTATAATATTTCAAATCCCAACACACCATTTACTTTTTGCCATGGAGATTTTCATGCTGGTAATATAATGTACAAGACCTCTACTCAAATAGATCACAATCATTTACCCGCTTTTTATCTCTTTGATTATCCTGTCGTTGGTGTATTTGATCCATTTTTTGAAATCTCTCAATTTATCATTAGTAATGCCTCTATTGATCTAAGAAGACAATATGAAGATACTTTATTTGATTCTTATTACAATCAACTCATTAAACAAATCCCCATAGATCAAGTCAAACTCTATCCTCGTGATTATTGCATGACTCGTTATGTAACTGGTGTTGAAAAATGGTTCCAATTATTTACTTTGATGACACCCTCAATTCCAGATCATTCAATTGAATTCTTTCATAATCAAATATCAACTTTTATTCATGATCATTCAAATATAATGGATAAAGTTCAACCTACATTTTTAACTTCATATCTTTTACCATAGGTGCGTTTATATGATTTTAAAAATAAAAAAATATTATTATAATAAAAATAATAATATTTGGAAACAGTAAATGTTTACTTTTTAAACAATTTCATCCAAAATGTTTACTTTTTAAATAATTTCATCCAACTTACATTTTTTATCTATTAATAGAAATTTTTTTAATTTTTGGGTGTAACAATAGATCGATTATTTGAGATGGATGTGGGGGTATGGATGTGGGTGAATGAAAGAGGGAGAATTGTATTTATTTTATTTTTTTTAAAAATATTATTTTATTTCGTATGTATATTGAGGATGCGAATATAAAATTATCCTTTTTTATGCCAAACTCTTTTTTATTTTTTGCTAAAATTGAAAATAATGACTATTCTTGGTATGTTTTCTCTAGAGATTTCGCTTGATCACAAAAATATTAACAATTAAAAAAAATTTTAAAGATACTTTAAATCATCTTAATCAACCAGGAGGTAATATTGAAAAAACTAAAAAGGCCGAATTTGTGACTCAAACAACTCCCAACTCTAGTAGTTTAGAAAATTCAAAAATAACTTCACTTGATTCTGATCCAGATTTAGATAAATATGCTGGTTGTACAATTTTATAATAAAAAAACTATTGGATCAATCTATTTGGTTTTAAAAAAAATAGGATTATTAGGAGGCAATGGTTTTCACAATAACCTTTCCTAATTTTATATATATTATTATAATTTATTATTATTACGATCTTGATTAAACAAGTTTTTCAACGGAATTGGTGCTTGAGATGGTATATGTATTAAAGTTTCTTTGTTGGTATTATTATTATTATTATTAATTTGATTATTATTATTCTCTTGATTAAAAATGTTATTACTGTTTTCAATTTGGTAATTCACTTTAGTTTTACTACTACTATTATTATTATTATTATTATTATTATTATTATTATTATTATTATTATTATTATTATTATTATTATTATTATTACTACTACTACTATTTATATTATTTGTATGATTTAAATTTTCTTCTGTTGATTCTGAATTGTTATTACCTGCGTTACTATTGATATCTTCGGAATTTAATATATTTGAAATATTTGAATGATGATAATGTGATTGTTGTTGTTGATGGTGTAATGGTGATTTATCTTTCATTGATGTCTTTTTCATTTGATCTACTAATCTATTATTACTTTGAGTCGGTGAATATTTGCTTGGTGATACATTATTATTGTTATTGTTAAAAGTTAAGGGTGACTGACTCTTTAACGGCGATTTTGATGAAGATTGTTGATTTAATTTGTTTATATGAACTGGCGATGATGATGATGTTGTGGTTGCTGTATTAATACTACTATTATTATTACTATTATTATTGATATTAAAATTTGGTAATGGTATTGATGCTAAAGAGGAAACAGGTGGTAAAGTGGGTTGTTCTTCATTTGATAAAAAAAAGGGATGTTGTAACGCCTCCAATGGAGTAATACGTTTTTGTGGATCATATATCAACATTTTCTCTATAAGATCTTGAAACTTTAAATAATCAACCAATGTATGACCTGGCTCACCTTTTCTTCTACTTGAAGGACCACCAATTTCAACACCAATAATATCTGATAATCTTTTTGATTGAAACTAAATTTACATACCAAATTAATATTTTAAATTAGTGATACTACTATAAACAACAACAATATTATACATACATCAGTTTTTGAACCAATTTGTTTCTTTAATTGATACTTGCTATTTGAATCTTTTGTAAAGAATTTCTTTGCCTTTGGACTCGAGTCGATCATAAAGTCTGGAGGATAATCTAAAATTTCAATAATTTTTGTCAATTGATCTTGTTCATTTTGACCGGAAAACAAAGGTTCACCGACATGCATTTCCACTAAAATACAACCTAAACTCCACATATCTATTGAAAATGAATATTCTAATTCCAAAAGAATCTCTGGTGATCTATAAAATCTACTCTGAATATACTTGTACATTCTTTCATTTGAATGACAAGAACTACCAAAATCTATAATCTTGATTGCACTTCTCTTTGGATTTCTTAATAATATATTTTCAGGCTAATAATAATAATTTTAATGTATTAATATATTAATATTTTATATTATTAATCATTAATTTAGTAAAACATACTTTTAAATCACAATGTATAACATCAACATCGGGTGTGGACATAAAAAACAATGCTGTTAATATTTGATGTGCAAATTTTTTAATTAAATTCAAAGATACACCATGAAAATGAGTGTTTCTTAGTAGGTCATATAGATTATATGATAACAATTCTGTAACTATACATAAATGATTTCTAAATTTAAAATGATTTTTAAGTTTAACTGTTTTGTATGTTAGTAGTATTCATAACAATTATGTACACATTATGTATATTTACTAATTTTATATTGATCATCTGAATCTTTGGTATTCATTAATTCCAATAGTTTAATTTCTATTAATGCTTGATTATAAAATGGTACTTTGTTTTTAATGATTTTAATAGCCACTGATTCTAAAAGTAATCTGTTTAAAGTATTATATAACATTAATATTATGTATCTTTTGATTGAAAAAGATGACTCTACTTACCTATCAAACGCTTTAACAACTTGACCAAATGAACCTTTACCCAATGAAGACAAGATTTCATATCTTTCATTAAAAACTTCACCTATTCTAACAATATAATCTGCATTTTCGTCATCAAATCCATCATTGTATATCTTTTTATCTTTTGTTGTTGTTGTTGTTGTTGAACTTGATGGATTTGATGTTGTATTGGTAGTGGTGGTTGTAGATGTACTTGTTTGCTGTTGTTGTTGTTGTTGTTGATATTTTTGTTGTTGCTGTTGTTGTAAATGCAATTGTTGTTGCTGAATTTGTTGTTGCTGCTGCTGCTGTTGTTGAATTTGTTGTTGTTGTTGTTGCTGAAGTTGATGTTGTTTTTGATCTTGTAATTGTTTTTTCTTTGCTTTTGAGGCATAGTAAACTTGATTGATGTTTTTATAAGTTTTAAGTAAATCAATACTCAGTTTAATAACAGGAGCCTCACTTCTAGATTTAGAGATCTCCATTGTTATCTTGATATTGTATAAGTTGCTGCTGTAGTTGTAGTGTAATTGTTGTTTGAATGATATGAGTGTTTGTTGTGTAATACTATAGTCGTAATATTATTATTGTTGTTGTTGTTGTTTTAATAGTATAGATGCTTAAACCTATATGTCTGCTGTTGTTATTGCTGTTGTTATGTAAATGTACAAAAAAAGAATGTGTATGTAAAGATTGTGTGCACACGCACATAAAGGCGTTTGCAGAGTGAGTGATGAATAAAGCTGTGCGCACTAGTATAATCTATATTATTGAAAGACGATCATAATACTACTAATCAGATGCTAAGAATTCATTATAAAGATGTTATCAAGACAAATTCTTAATTTTTTTAGAAAAAAAAAAAAAAAAAAAAAAAAAAAAAAAAAAGTAAGGTATTTGGTCTGCTCATCTTACACCACTGATTCATTCAAAAAAATAAGGTCACATAATTGTGTGAATTTAAAATGAGCTCTAATTATGAATCATGTTGGAAGGTGCCTTGATCAATCTCTTAGAGGCAGTAGCGACCAACAATAGCTGCCTCTGTAAAACACAACACATACATCACATGATCACAATTATTTCTAAACAGTGCACATCAGTTTAATTTATATGTATATGTATATGTGTATGTGCATATGGAGTAGTGATCGTCCCTATTATAGGTATTATTTAAAAATCGCATTATTAATTTACTATATAGTATATAGGTGTATTTAAATTTCAATTAAAATTCGATTAAAAGGTAATCAAAATAGATAGTTTGTTGCTTGTCAATTGTCCGTTACGGGTGGTAGTATGAAGAATCAGCATTTTCAACATATCACCACCACTGCTTACTTGAAGCCCAATAATTTAAAAAAATTTGTGAAAAAAAATCCATTTTGTCCAATATGCAAGGGACTCCCCCTTTTCCATCACTTGTCTTTTTTTTTTTTTTTTTTATTCTCTTTACACTCTCCCCGACTTTTTTTAGAAATCATTGATCCCTTACACCCTTTTTCATAAATCTTTTCTGTATTAAATATATTAAAAAAGTAGAGTCCCCCCAACACAATTTATCTCTTTGGAAAATACTATAGAAATTATTACATTGATTGAAAAAAAGAAATAATTGTCGTTTTAAATGTTTAAAATGATATATTAAATATTTTATTTCTTCTATATTTGATTTTTGAATAAATTCCTTTAATTCATAAATCAAATATATCACATTTATTTAATTAAAAAAATACTAAAACAAAACTTAAACTAAATATGAATTAATTTTTTTAACAAATTTAATAACACCAAATCATCAACTTCATTGAATGTTTATATTCATACTCAACATTTTTTCATAAATCTCAAAAACTTTGAAAAAGGGCAAACTTTGCAAAAAAGGAAAAAAAAAAAAAATAATCTAAAACAATTTTTTAGAGTGCGCTGGACAAAAAAAAAAGTATAAAAGGCTCAATTGATATTGATGTTTTTAATTTAAATTTTAATCAAATTATAAATTTACTTATACAAATATGACCATTAGAAAACCAGTTAGACTTAACCATCCAGATGATTTACCAAATGTTTATCAAGGTAGATTAAGAATCATTGGCACACTCGGCGAGTCTGTCAAAAAATACCGTGCTCTCCATGCTGCTACTGGTCTCACAAGTTTGTCTAGTGGTACCAACAACGTCACTCCAAACAAACAACCACTCTTGATGACCAACGATGAAAACAAGGCTGCCTACATGAACAACAATTTCGGCAAAATCAAAGATATTGAAACCAAAGCTCAAAATGATTTACAACCAGTCTATACAAACATTAGTAATAATCCAGATACAGCTTGGGTTGAAGTTGAAGATACAGATACTGGTGATCAATTCTACATGGCCTGGAGTAGTTCAGGTATGTATTTTTATTTTTCATAAATAATACATTATTAAACTAATTTTAAAATAATAATTAGGTTCTGTTTGGAGTTTTACTCAATCAATTAACCCAGTTTCCTTTGAAAACAAAAAAATTAGAGCCTCTCAAGGTGATACCGATACCAAATATGAAGCTCTTGTTCAATTTGGTAAGTTTTTGTTTTGTTTTGGTGATGTTTAGATTTCTAACTTTATTTTAAAATAGGTACCTATTCTCAAAGTGGTTCTGTTGCAGGTATCCACTCTTACAATATCGGTTTAGGCACTATGGCTGTTGAATCTGTTATTGCTATGATGTTGGCCAAAACTATTTCAGGCTTTGTGTCTGATGGTCTCGGTTTCTTGGTTTCTGCTTTTGCTGAACGTCTTGGTGCTGCCGCTGCTGAGGTTGGTCTTGAAGTCGCTTTTGTTGTTCCAGAATTTGTTATTGGAGCTGTCGCTGCTTGTCTTTGCTTTGCAATTGTATTTGTTGGTCTGGCTTATTTGTGGAATTGGATCAATAGTATGTATATCACTTGTTTTTTAAATATATGGTCGTTGCTAACTTATTTAATTTATAGGACAATATACTATAAGAGTTCAAATTTTTAATTGGGATACAAATAATGATTGGCAAGTTCCTTCTCAAGCTCTATCAAATGCTATTAATCCAGGTAAAGACAACCAAACCACTGAAATGGGTATTAAGCTTGACAAAATGGTTGATGCTGGTGCTATTGTGTAAGTAATCCAATCAAATTATGAATAATTGAATTTTTATTAATAATTTTCATCTTTTTTTCAACATTAATGAATAGTTATCCACCAGGTTTCCAAGGTGTAAAGACTCTTGATAATGTTGTCTATTACTGCCTTATTATCTATGAGAACGATCACACCTTTGCTCAAGTAAGTTATATATATCCAGATAATAAGATCTAAATTTTTATTAATACTTTTTATTATTTAGGGTTGCAGTTTCGCCGTACAAATGCAATGCAATGGAAGCACTACCAATGGCTCCACCTATGCTTTCCAATGTCCAGTAAGTTTATTATCATTCATTACTAATTGTTTTTTCATACTAATACCAATTTTTATTATTATAGAGATGGTCAGATAATGGACATTACATGGTAGGTCAAGTTATTGATGCAAATTCATTTTTGGAAACTGCCAGAAGTAACTGGACTTCAAATATGAGTCTTAATGTTACCACTGCCAATAATATTCCAGTCAATTCAACCATGGATGCATTAAGTGGTGCTGATAATCAACTCTACAATATCAATATTCATATCAACAAAAGCTCATAATAAATTAAATAAACTATGAATAATAATCTCATGTTTATTCATTCATTATATCCACTACTTCTTATATTTATTATTCAATTACCTTATGTCGGAGTAATATTTAAAACGATTAACTACTTCCATTTTTTAATAAAAAAAATAAAAAATAAAATATCAAGAGTCCTACCTAACCACCCAAACTAAACTTTCTAATAAAAAGTGATACTTTTTTAAAGGAAAAATTAATAATAGAATGAAAAAATAATTAGTTATAGACAATTATAATTGTTTATTTGATTCTATTATTATATATTGATTTTAAAACAGTATTACTTTTTATAGAAAATTTGAAACTCTTTGGAGTTTCAAATTTCGTTGCCAAACATTTGATGCTGTAGATCTACTGCGGACAACACCAAATTATCCTCACAATAGCTCAAGAGTAGCAGAATAATATCAAATCAGGTATAAAGCTCCTGTTTTCCAACTCGAATTTGAACTATTTCTTTCATAGTAAAATAAATAAATAAAAAACAAAAAAAAACAAAAAAAAGACTTTGGTTTTTTTTTTGAGATATTCTTGCACAACAACCCTTCATTATATTCTCGTTACGTTAATTTGATAACACCAAATACCCATTTTTTATAAACATATATCTGTAATGAATCTATACACATTTTAATAGAAATAGCTTTTTGAAGGCTTTTTTTTCTTTCATGAATCACACTCATATACAACTATAAGAGTAAAAGTAATAACAATAATACAATAGCAAGATACATATATACAATATCATATCAACCCCTGTCACCCCTTTTTTTTTCATTTTTATTTTATCAGATTAGATTATACATTGATTCTTTTTTTTTTTTTTTTATTAAAATTAATTTATTGGGTTTTCATATATATACATACATACTCATGATAAATTACTACAGTAGTGATAGAACTAGACAACTGAGACAACAGGGACAATTACAGCAGCAGCAACAACAACAGATTTCACCAATGATACCTTCTTCATCAATAAATATAGGAGAGAGTAGTAGTAATAGTAATAGTAATAGTAGCAATAGAGTAAATGGAGGATCAAGTGGATTCTTACAACAACAAAGTAGTTATAATCAAAATATGATTCAACATAAACCAATGAAACCTCAAAAGTTTAAAATAAGCTATTCAGTATCAAATACAATTGAAAATGTATCTATTCAAGATAAACATTGTTTTGGTGTAAATAGTATTTGTTATGATTACAGTAATTCTATATTTTATTCAGCTGGTAGAGATTCTACCATTAAATCTTATTATGATAAGAGTAGTAGTAATAGTAGTAATAGTAATACTGGTAAAAAGTCTATTAAAACTAGTGCCGATGTAGATGATATAGATGATGATGACGATGGAGATGATAAAGAAGAGCAAGATGATAAAAAGGAAAAAGAGTTTAAACAACAAACATGTACATTAAATAATAATAATAATAATAAGATGAAATTCAAAAAATCATATGAAGATCATACAGATTGGGTCAATGATATATTTATTAGTGAAAAAGATCAAATTAGTAAGTTATAGATATCTAGATATATTGATATATCTTATTAATACTTATATTATTTAGTGGTATCATGTTCATCAGATACAACTATTAAAATTTGGAATACAGATTCAGAAGAATGTATAAGAACACTAAAGAAACATGATGACTATGTTAAAGTATTATCATATTCACCCAAAGTAAATTACTTTGCATCTGCAGGATTAGATTCTCATATTTTAGTTTGGGATTTAAATATATGTGCAATGACAACTACTTTATTAAATAATAATAGCAATTGTAATAGTATTAATAATGATCAATCATCAACAACAACACCATCTTCATCATCAAATTCAACTCCAATAACTTTAAGTAACAATAGAAATAATAAAAGTAATAGTAGTAGTAATGGTGTTATAGATAATAATGTTGACCAAGAACAACAACAAGATGATGATAACAATAAAGATCTCTCAACATCACCATCATCACCACCACCAAACAATAGTAACAATGGTATTTCACCAATGTTTAAAAAGAATTCAATACTTACAGGAGCAGCAGGAGGAGAAGGTATATCTATTTATAGTTTAGCATTATCAGAGGATGCAAATATGGTATTATCAGGATCAACAGAAAGAGCCATTAGATGTTGGGATTTAAGAAATGGTCAAATGTCATTTAAATTAAAAGGACATACAGATAATGTCCGCAGTATCATATTGAGTCCCGATTGCAAAAGATTGATATCGGCCAGTAGTGATGGTACATTTAGACTATGGGATATTGGTCAACAAAGTTGTATTCAAGTATTTGACGATCTTTTCAATGATTCTGTTTGGAGTCTAGAGGCAAACTCTTGTTTTTCTCATGTATTTTCAGGTGGTAGAGATGGTTCTATATTTATGACTGATTTATCTACCTTCAACTCTATTCTAGTTTGTAAAGAACAAGACTCCATTTTATCAATGCTTCACAATGATAGAGATAAATCTCTATGGGTATCAACCACTGATCCAACGATAAAGAATTATAATATCACTGAAATTTATGATAAGAATAATTTCATCAATAGTAGTAATAGTAATAATAGTAATAATAGTAATAATGATTTTAATTTTAATTTTAATAATCATTTAAATATACATCAACAACAACAACAACAACAACCACAAAAAGAACAATTAAAATGTATTAGTGATGAACAATGTAATAGTGTAGATATTGTTATTCAAGAAGCAGATATTACTATACCAGGTAGACCAGGTATAATAAAGAATCTTGTATTAAATAATCGTAGAGAAGTATTGACCAAAGACAATAGTGGTTGTGTACAATTATGGGATGTAACCCAAGGTAAAGAAATTAAATCATTTGGAAGCAATGTTGATTTTGATCAAGTTGCTCAGGAAATCAATGAAATTATAAGTATACCAAAATGGTTTACAACAGATACAAAAACAGGTAGTTTATTTATTTGTCTTGAATCACCTCAATGTTTTCAAGCCGATGCCAATCTCTCAAACGTTGGTTTTACATTTCGTTCAACTGAAGATGATATTTCAATCAATTTAGGTGAATCTATCATTCAATCTTTATTTACTTTTTGGTATAAAAAAAGACAATTAATTTATAATAATATTTTAAGTAATAGTTTAGATAATAGTAATAATATAGATAATGATAAAAAAAAGAATATAAATAATAATCAAAATAATAATAGTCAAAATAACAAAAACAAGGGTAAATTAATATTTGATTTACCAAAAAATACAGAAATTGTTATTAGTGAAGAAACCAAAGGTACGATAAGATTAAGATCTAAAATTGATCAATTCACTGGAAATGAATCCTATGATGCTATACCTAGATGGGTACCAGATTGTTTTGAAGGAAACTATCCAAAAAAAGAAACTCAAAAACATCCTTTTTATCTATCTCCAAATCCAGATGAAAAGAATATCTCTCCACTTCCAAAACATAATCTACGTCACTTTGCTCCCCCAAATTTACAAATACGTAGAATTTGTTATCATATAGCTCATAATTTAGGTTTAGATATGAATAATAATAGTAACAATAATAATCATCAAAATGATAATAATAATAATGGATTAAAGAATCATGAAAATATATTACCTACACCAGATGAAATGATTGAAATTTTATGTAATTCTAAAGTAATGTCAAATAACTATACACTTGCTACTGTTAAATCATTCTTTTGGAAATCAAGTGAAGATCTTCAACTTTACTATCGAATCAAACAAAAATATGGAAATGAAAATGATATAAAAAGAATTTTAAATAATTTAAACTCTGATCAAATTAATAATAGTAATAGTAATTCTAAAAAAGGAAATGGTAATAATAGTGTAAATAATAGTTCCCCAAATTTACCAGCTTCAAGTGTAAAAGATAATCATCATACTTTATTAACAAATCAAAATCTTCCAAATATTTAAATATTTAAATTAAATAAATAAATAATTATTTTTCAACTTTATCATTGAGAGGTTATATGTAATACCCATCAACTTATTAAACGTAACCAATCTTGTTAAATTCATCAGAAAAGACATTATTTGAATCGATTGCAACTCCTTTGAATTTTTCTTGGAAAATATTTTTACGCCTTTTTTTTATTTTTTTATTTTTATTTTTTCCGATATTTATAGAAGGGTTTTTTTTGCAAATTTTTTCAATTTTTCATCAAAACAAAATTTCTTTTTTTTATCCCCAAGACCAACATCATCTAGAAAATGGAAGCCTCTGAAGCTAAAATCGATATAATCAATGGTTCATGTCATTGTAAAAAAGTTGCATTTAAAGTTAAGGTTGATTTAACAAAGATGTCTAGAAATTTATGCAACTGTAGCATTTGTTCTAAAAGACGTCATGCTGTATTCTTTTCAAATCCTTCTAAATTTGAAATTGTCCAAGGTAAAGAAGAGTTGAGCGATTATAGTTTTGGAACCAATAATTGTCATCATTATTTCTGTAAAACTTGTGGTTGCTCAACTCATATAAGTGGTGAAAATCCAAATTTAGGTGGTGCATATATTTGTGTTGTTGTTGCTGCTATTGATGATTTTACCCCTGAACAATTAGATTCTTTCCCTGTAAACTATGCCGATGGTCTCAATAACACTTGGACTGCTCCTCCAAAATATACTAAATATCTTTAAATAAAAAAAAAGTTATATTTAAGCATGAAATAGGTTATATCTAAATAATAAGTTTTATATCCAATCTGTTTGATATATATATGGAGATAATAATTTGGTATTGGAAAAAGCGTAAAGAGAGAGAAATTTACACTCCTTTGATTAGATAAAACAATAGGAAATTCAACCTAACTTAATTCTTAATTGTTTAAATTATCAAAGCTACAGTGACCTCTATAATTTTATTTTCCATTTTGATACTATAAAATGAATTCTTTGAATTCATGAGTATATAAGAACAGGAGTTTGGTTTAATAAATATAGGCATCAAGTTTGGTTCAAAAAGTTCCCTATATTTGGATACACCAAGGAATAAACAGATTCCAGTAAGGAGGCGCTGCGGATTAGTTATGGAGTAGAACATTAAAAGAAGGTTTTTACCTAGTTGTAACATTCTATGACTTTACAAAAGACTTTGATTCCGTATCTCATTCCCATTGCAATAAGTAGGACAAAATAAGGATTTTTGCGAAAAAATTTTTTTTTTTTTAAAAATTTTTTTACTCTTCCATTCTATTTGAGTGGAAGAGACAGTTTTATTGAGGCGGTCTTTAATGTCATTACCGTGTGGACGTGTAGGTTTTTGAGAGTCGAACCGTGGGTGACTCGTTGAGAAGCCAGCCTTTTACCGTCGTGCTGAGGACAAGAAAAAACGTGAAACGAACGATCGCAAAAAAAAATAAAAAAATACTCAGAGCGGGAATCGAACCCACGGCCTAATCCGTGTTAAGGATTCGTGATAACCAACTACACCATCCGAGCTTGGATGAAAATTGATTTTTTATAGACGTATATGAATCAAATTTTTATTATTCATTATTTTTTTGAAAAAAAATGTTTCGCCCAACGTGGGGCTCGAACCCACGACCACACGATTAAGAGTCGTGCGCTCTACCGACTGAGCTAGCCGGGCTTTGATGTTTTTTCCAGTTTTCAAAGCGTATTTATGATATTAATTTAAGAAGTGGTTTTTTTTAGTAAGTCTACATCCGAATTAAAACAAAAAAAGTGGTTTTTTTTTTTAGTATGTCTACATCCTTCTATTCGTGGCTTTTATTAACCTATATTAATACCTATCTTAGTCATGAGTTTGTAAAATATTTTCTAGTGGTGGATTCAGACAATAGACTCAATTGTAATTGTACTTGGTGTAAATAAAAGTTTAATTGTACATCTGCAATGAATGTATAATTTAAAACTAAACTAGTGATGTGAGGTGGAACCAAAGAGTATCTTGTCGCTCTTTCTTTTATAAAAGAGAGCTCTTGATTAATATTGAAAAATTGATTGTTGTTGGATTATATACATTGTGCCATCAAAATTTGGTCACACCGGGGTCAAATTTAATTCTTTTTGTTGTTCATATTCATTTCTCTATTTAAATACAAATCCAGGCTACAAAACCAATTGTTTTTTATAATTTTAACCAAAATAAATTGTAATTTAAATTTATTTACAATACAAATACATAAAAGGGTCAATTGAAATTTTTTTGTTCTAATAAAGAAATCAAAAAAATCAATGTTTTTTTTAAAAAAAAATCTATAAAGAGGAAAGGAGATGAAAAAAGACAATGTAGAGATAATGCGCAAAAACATTATTTTGTTTTACCACCACTGGTATCCATTATTAATGAATGATATGATAACCAAATTTCTTTTGTCTTAAGACTCTGTGAGCAAAAATAACGACAAATAAACTACAACCAAACGAGGCGATGGTAATCCACCATCCAATGCCTGGACCCCAATTAACAGAGGCAAGAGATGAGTCACTGCCACCTTTAAAGTGGGAACAGAGGTCAGAACCGTTGAGTTCAGTTACAACAACACCAGGAAGCGAGATGGCGCCAGAGAGATCATTGCAAAATGATTTGTTGACTCTGAAAAAGAGAAAAGCTGCTAAACCATTGGCAATAAATGAGAAAATTGAAACGACAAACAATACTTTTCTGGCTTTTTTGTGTAAATGTTTAAGTAGAGATACCAAACACATTAAAATAACTAAACAACTCTATATTTTTGTTTAAAATCATTAATATCTATTTATGACGACGGTAATTATAAAAATATCTATTTATACATACTAAAACAAATGAAACAATTACAAAACCAAAAGTTTGATAGACAACGTCTCTAGTTTTAGAATCGCCTTCCCATTCACTCATGGTTATTCCCTCAGTGATGGAATTAGAGTACAAAACACCTGGTCTTGTTAAGCTTCCTGAAAAGGTATATGATTTAAACAAAGCAACTGTAAAAGTATACCATGGTGTGTGAGGAAGGAATGAATAAACATTGCAGCCAATCACTGCTGCTGTGAATAAGAATAAAAAGATTGCTGAAAAATGACTTTTATGACCCATCTTTTACTGCACTACTGACGACTACTATGAATATACAAGAGATAAATAAAAAGTGTTGTTGTTGTTGGGAGAGATAGATAGAGAGAGAGAGAGAGAAAAAGAAAGAGGAGTGTGTATGTGTGTATAAAAGGATTCTGATTGCACACAGTATATTTATATATATGAGATTATTAATATGTGTGTTTAGTAGATGAAAAAAAGTGAATAAAAAGGAAATTGAATATTAATTGTATTTTTTTTTGAAAAAAGGAAAAGTAGGGGGAAATGTGTAATCTCTATTTGTCAATGGTGGAAAGATTTACAAAACAAATTGCTGTAAAAACCCAATTTTTTTTTTTTTTATTTCAAAAAAAAATCTAAATAAACTATCCACATTGCCTAATAAAAATATGTCGGAGGAAAAAATCGGAATTTGGAAAAATAAAAAGGGTGTAGGGCATGTTTTCATTATCATAATAAATTATTTTTGTGCTCGATTTCGATCTTGTCTGTGGTTTTTGAGAAATATAAAAAGAAAAACTCATATGCATACATAAATAGAGATACAGATGCAATGATAATAAAAAAAGGTGATTTCTTTTTATTTTTTTATTTTTTTCTTTCACACACACATACACATAAAATTATATTATAAAAAGAGTGTGTGCGTGTATTCATTAACTACACTTGATTTATAAATTTCTAACATCTTCTTGAAGTGATGGACCCAAAGTGATGTGTAAAAGCTTGCCATCCAATGCAATTCTATTATACATTTCCATTGCTTTTAGAGCATCAGCATGTCTTGCAAAAATACAATATCCAGTGCCGATGGATCTACCTGAACTATCATAATTAATTCTAATACTCTTTACATCACCAAATTTCTTAAACAATACCTAAAAAGAGTGAGAGAGAGAGAAAAAACATTAACATCAAATGTATCAATGATATTACTATTATTACTATTGTTACATACAAGTAAATCAGATTCAATAATACCAAAATGAAGATTTGAAATATTTAATCTACTGCCAGTGTGCAATTGAATTGGTTTACGAGAGGTTACAGGCGATAAAGGACGTTGGTGATGGTGGCTGTGGTGAGAGGGCGATGAGGGGGAATAGGATGAACGTCTTTCAAATAAAGAGGAACCTTTGCCAAAATCTTCGTCATCACTATAGTCATGTGACATTTGGTGATGTCTACCACCGCCTCCACCAGTGGTTCTTGGTCTGATAACTAAATTACTACGATCTGTTGTTCTTCTCTTTAATGGTGATTCATTGGCAAATGATTTTCTAATTTTAGGTCTTGCTGATAATAAGGGTGAGGATTCTGTTGATTTTCTACTAGGGCCACTAGTAGTTGATGGTTTAGGGCTTTGATTTTGAATGGTGATCTTTAGCGATGGTATAGGGGGTGATGATGGAGTTAATAGTGGTGTCGATGTTGTGGTGGTAGTGGTTGTTGATTTTGGTCCACTAATTGGTCTTCTTCTCTAAATTATTAATTAAAAAAATGAAAAAAAAATGTTATTATTACTGTTGTGATGTGTTGTTGGTATTGTTGGTATTGTTGATATGTTGTTTGTCAATTTACGTTAAGTGGAAGAGAAGATCTCTTTGGTTTGGTATGGTTATTTGTGATTGTGATGGTAGTAGGTGGTGCAGACTTTTTATCTTTTACTGTGGTTGGTGCACCTCCTCTACCTCCTCTCTTTATATGATTCTTTTTAATGATTTGCTCTAATGACATATTGACATCCATTTTAAAGAAATAAAGAAATAAAACCTGATATTTATCTTTTATATATATAAATATTTATAATTGTATGTGTGAAAAATGAAAATATAAAAACAATAAAAAAAAAAAAAAAAAAAAAAACCCAATCAAAATTGACTTCATCTCATCATATAAACATGTAATCTTATAAATAAAATAAATAAAAGAGATAGAGTATCGTTTATACTGCTATTGGTATTGTTTTTGTTAATGTTAAGATTTATTCTTGCATTTCTAAATCCTTGGGAGAATTTTCTTCTAGAGTATCATTTGCAGTAGTTGATGTTGATGTTGTTGTGGCTTCATCTACTTTATCAATATTATCATTCTTATTATTATTACTGTTGCTATTGTCACCGCCACCAGTAGTAACGGTAAATGTTGGTTCATTTTCAACTTCTTCCAATGTTAATACATTTCCATCTAATTCAACCTGATTATATCTGTCAATGCTTGCGAGAGCATGTTCTCTTTTCTTAAAGATAACAATGACCTCTGTTCTTGAACTATTGAATTCAAAATCTTTGAGTGAACCAATAAGACCAAAAAGATAGGTAACGTCTGCATTGCTTACTGTAGATGGAAGATTCTTTACCAATACACCATAGTTTAACTCCATACCATTGTCATCATACTCTTGTTCATCGATATCGTCTCTAGCATCTCTGCCATTCATTGAAAGTGCTGCTGGATTCTTTGCTTGACTATAGTCTCTAATACCTCTGGGATCAAAAAATGTATGATCAATCTTTGGTGCTGGTCTACTAGTATTGTTACTACCATGTTGATATTGTTTTCTACTAAATAGTCCACCATTATTATATCTTGCATTATTACCACCACCACCAAGGGTCACTTGGAAATTGGTTTGATTTCTATGATTATTGCTGTTGTTGTTGTAATGATTATTATGATGTTGATGACGATGTTGATGAATATTATTATTATGATGACTCTTATGATGACTGTTGCTTCTAAAACTCTTTTTTACACTTTGTGATTTTACAATATCATCCAACGATGACTCTAATACGTCCAAAGAAGAGGTTTTGTTGTCGCTGTTGTTCTTTGATGATGAATCTTCATTTTGATGTTGATTATGTTGTCTGTTGTATCTATGTGATCTATTTCCACCACCACCCCCGCCTCTTCTACTACTCTTGAATGATGATTTATTATCTGAGATAAACTGATCCAAAGAAACATCTGTAAAATGACTCATTTTGCAAGAATATAACCTTTATATATATACAGATAGATATAAAAATAAATTTAATATCACAAATGCAAAAATGAAAAAAATTAAAAAAAAAAATTGGGATAATTTTTTTTACTCAATATGACGCAGGTAATATGAAGATTTATTGTTTGTTATATATCGTAAAAACTAATTCAGTATTATTAATGGCATGTTTTCGACTAAATGAGGTAAGTAAAGTTTTTTTTTTTTTTTTTGATTTAACATCAATTTTTTACAAAAGAAAAAAAAGCCTATAATTTTCTATAAATATTGTAAATTTTTTTTTTACCAGTTCTCACATTTATCAAAGTCTAAAAGAAGCTTTTTTATTTATTTATTTATTTGGGAAAGATAAAACGAGAAAGAGGTAGATATAAATACTAATTATATCCTCTTTCAAAACTTTTATTAGATGCAAAATCAGATTGTGAGAAGAAAAAAAAAAAGAAAAAAAAAAAAAAATAAAGATATTTTCAGTTCATGGAATTTTATTCATACACACAATGAAACTCACCTCGATACACACACACAAAAACACATCGAAACAAGTACTAACTGGAAGGTTTGGATTTATTGGGGGACTGATATAAATAGAGGAACCAAACTCCACACGCATAATACCTTTACAATCTTGATCAAATGAGATTCAAGGTGGTCGTTTTCCAAATATAAATCAAATTTTTAGAGATTTGCATCGGGCACCCACTCCACAAACCATTCTTCAAGAATGAAAGATTTGGTGGTGGAGGTAACAAAAGATATTTATTTAATTTATTTGTGTTGTTGGATTACAACACATTTTACACTGAACCTTGTAAAGATTTTGCACCAAAAAGGCCTCTACCCCCCAACAAGGTGTCTTTTTTTTGTGGGGGGCGAAAAAAAAGAAAAAAAAAAAAATTAGGCCCCCGCCTCAGGTCATTTTTAGATATTTTTCAGTGTTTGGTTTGCAGAGAACTAACAAAAAATGAAAAAAACTCTTTCTCCTCACCTCATTTTAAGCAAAGGGCCTACTTTTTTTGTACGATCGCGTTCTTACACGCTTTTTCATATCCAAATATTCCGATAATTTTAGAAAAACTGAGAAAAATACAAACGTCACAAACTATGAAAAAATGAAAAAATGAAAAAATAAAAACCTATTTAAACCAGCACAGAATCTTACTCATCACTTCATTACACATATTTTTTTCTCTAATATAAACTCACTCTTGTGATAAAGATTTTTTTTATAATTTTTATTTTTTATCCCTCTCCCTCTTAAACCTTACTTTTTTTACATATTCATTCACATAATGACAACCTCAACTACTGGCTGGACTTTACTTTCAACTGCTGCTGCTTTTAAAGCTGCTTACGATCGTTCTGATAACAAACTCATTGTATTCTACTTTACTCAAGATAACTGCCCACCATGCAATATCATTGCCCCATTACTTGCTCCATGGAAAACCGCTTCTGCTTACTCTGGTTGTTTGTTTTACGAAATCAACGAATCTCATTACTCCAATGTTCCTTCAGATATTGAATTCTCTGAAATCACTTCATTCCCAGCAATGAAATTCTACAAAAACTATGAGAACACTGATGATGGTTATATCAAGTTCTTACACAACTCTTCCGTCCCACTCACTATGTACAGTCAAGCTGAAACTTTCATCAACGCCAACAAATCATAAGATAAAAATTTTTTTCACTTAGTTGATCTCTTTTTTACTGTTGATTAAAATTAATCATCTTGATAATAAACTGTACTTTATAAATCTCCTTTTTTTTTTTTAACTTAAAATATTTTAATCTTTGTCTTTTTCTACAAATCCATTTATTTTTTCTATATTTGGCGTGAATTGAAGTTCAAAGAGTCTCATTATGTAGATCTTTCAGTTGGGATATGTTATGGATAGGCTATATGTTTTGGCAACCTAGGTGAGTTAGAATCTACATCATAATATTCATCCGAGTCTATCAAACAATCTCTCTACATCGATCAAATTCCCTTTTATTATTCTTTGAAAATCGAGAAAATTAATTGTTTAATTTTTTAGTGTATGTATAACTACAACCGATTAATGCTGATTAATTCTAAGATTGGAGTGGCCACTTGGCTATTTATACTTTGTTGACGAGATTCTGGAACCTTCTGTTTGTTGTGATCTATTTATGACTTGTGAGTATGTTAGGACTGGATGTCTCTATGAGGGTTTTCCCCTAAGTTTTCCAGTCAAATAAAATTTTTTACACCATAAAATCATACAAGCTCGATTAGCTCAGTCGGCAGAGCGTGGTGCTAATAACGCCACGGTCGCAGGTTCGATCCCTGCATCGAGCAACTTTTTAAATCATATATATATATCATTGTATTATTAGTACACTGTCCTCAGCACGACGGTAAAAGG
>AJWJ01000064.1:0-68244 GCA_000277445.1 Polysphondylium violaceum | reverse complement strand
CAACAAAAATACACTTTTATTTTATTCTTTGTAACAAATATTCAAAAATACACTTTTATTTTATTTTTTTTTGCAATTAAAATACCATGTTTTCCAAGTTTTCTAGTTTTCTCAAGTTTTCTTTTTTTTGTTTTTAATTTTTCCAAAAATTAATTTTTAACATAAACCAATAATGATAAATATCCTATATCTTTATCTTGCACCACTAATTTTAGTATTATAAAACATATTCACAAATTACTACATTTTTACAACACATATCGTGAAAAACAAATCATAAATTTTAAAAAAAATACAAGTCATAAATTGTTTTTCAAAAATTACTTTATTCCATTTCAATAGATAATAAACAAATAGTTAATCCAATAATATCTTACACTCTTGAAAATGTATCGACCAAAAGTCATAATCCAATAGATAATAAACAAATAAATAATTTATAATTTCAAAAAATTTAATAATTCATTGTGTGTTTTGTTTTATGAATTATTTATATTCTCCAGTTTTTTTAAAAGACCTAAATAATATTCTGCCATCTCTACGTTTTTGGGTACACCTAATCCATCTCTATGCATTGTATATAAATTGGAGATTGCCGATATATTTGTAGACTATATAAAATTGATTGATTGAAATTGATTGGAATTGATTGGAATTGATTGGAATTGATTGGAATTGATTGGAATAAAACAATGATTAGTAAATGATGGTGATATTTATAAAATTAATTTGATAACATACATCATAGTGATAGGCATTTTGATAACAATAAAATGCTTGGAGATAGTCTATGGGTGTGCCAAAACCATTGAAATGCATGACACCAAGATTCAAACTTGCATTAGAGTTGCCCAACAGAGAACTTGATTTGAAAAATTGAAAAGCCTTTTTATAATTTAATTCAAAGCCTTCGTCACCGCTGAAATAGAGCTCACCCATCATCAAGAGTGCCGTCGAGTCTTGTCTGTCGACACCCATCTCGAGGTACTTTATAAACGTTTGTTTGTCCTGTTCGACAATGACACCGTTTCTATAGAGGATGGATAAAAAGGTTGGCGCAGGTTTGCTTTGTTGTTCGATGGCCAACAAGAGAAACTCGAGTCCGTTGATGCCGCTACTGTCTTGGTTGTCGATAAAGTTGGAGCCGAGCCAATAGGAACACTCGGCGTGACCTGCATTGGAGCCCTTCAAGTAGTAGGGAATGGCCTTTTCTAGATACAAATTACTGTTTTCTATATCGTTTGCCATGGCATTATAGTAATAGTTTGCCAACTCGTAGGTGGCATTGACATCACCCTCTTGATCTGCCTTTTCTAACCAATAGATGCCCTGTGTTTCATTTACATCGACTTCATAGTTTCCCTTCAACAACAATAAACCTAAACTAAATTGTGCATGAGTGTAATTCTGAATTGCACTCAATGTCAACCATCTGATACCTGTTTTCAAATTATCTCTTTTACTCTTTTCAATCTTTGTCTTGTTGTCTCTATATACTTTAAATTTCCTTCTCTCTTGTCTTAACCATTTACTATTAATATTGATAATTATATAATGATGATTAATAAATGTACATTATATATTAAAGTTATTATATTTTCTAATAATAAGAATAATTACTAATAATCAAAGTCTTTATCTGTTTCATTGTTACTTGGAGATACCCAACCTTTTCCCAATATCATATCGTCCAACAATGATTTTGTTGTTGATAGAGTACTGCTGTTGTCAATTAAAGATGGAAAGATTGGTGTGAAAAGATTTTCGGATGTACCTTTTATCAATGTCAAGCCATATGCATATTGTGCCTCTGCCAAATCTTTATCTGCTGCTTTTTTATAATAAAAGATTGCCTATAGGTTATATAATCTGATTAATATACAAGCTCATTATACTATAAATGAATAAATAGTAACCAAAACAAACCTTATCTTGATCTTTCTCTAAAACTATACCTTGAGAATAAAAAGTACCAATGTGAAAATCAACAAGAGACTCATTCATCTGAGCATCTTCTTTATATTGATTCAGCTTTTTAATTTCATCGGGCGACAATGACTTTTCGTCTAAAGTCTCTAGAATTCTATTGAATAAATATTTTGATGGTAATTCATTATTGTCATTGTCATTATCATTGTCGTTCTCTTGATTTGTTTGACTACTATTACTATTGTTTTTTAAAATATCACTATTATTATTATTTATAATTAAACTATGTATATTACTATCACTATTATTACTATCACTATACAACAATGTCTGTTGATATTGTTTAGTATTTAAAGTTGAATATTGTGCTTTATTGAAAAGCCTAAAGCTACATCTAGATGCTATAGTATGTGAAGGGTGTGATATATGTTGTAAAGCACCTCTTGTTGCTAAACTCGTTAATCTTCTCCCCAACAACATAGTTTTGTCTCTTCAAACAGGCAAAATAAAAAATTCATTTTCACATGATCGTGAAAAATGAAAAATGAAAAATGATACAAAAAAAAAAAAAAATCAAAAAAAGAGAAGAGTCCCTACACATAATTTATATCTATTAAAAAAAAAATAGCTCATAAATTTTTTCCAACCAATATTTATAAATAGGTATCTATTAATATAATAAATAGGTATCGATAAATAAAAATAAAAATATTTTTATATATCCCCTATCCCTATTATTTATTTTTCTATCATTGATAAACAGCCATCTCCGTTTCATTGGACATTATTTTTTATTGCGAGCTGCACTCAGATCCTCATATTCATTTCTCACTGGGTGGGGTTTCTCCACAAAATTTTTCATTCGATTTTTTCTAAACAGAAAATTTTTTTTATTTTTTATTTTTTTAAAAAAAAGATGATCTTTTGCC
Organism: Polysphondylium violaceum; assembly: GCA_000277445.1. Lineage (NCBI taxonomy): Eukaryota > Evosea > Eumycetozoa > Dictyosteliales > Dictyosteliaceae > Polysphondylium > Polysphondylium violaceum. The sequence goes on along the minus strand of AJWJ01000064.1, from coordinate 65,386 downwards.
ACTCTCTCCTTTCCAACAAAAAATTTGCATTAGACGCAATTATCCTTATCTAGTGTTTGTGTGTTTGTGTTTCTTTGTTTGATAACGTACTCTTCATAGATTGCATATTTTATTAATCCCATTTTTCAACATTCATCGCCCCATATATCATTATTCATTATTCATTATTCACAACCCTTTTCACCATTTACACATAAGGATAATAATAGTAATACAAGTAAAAGTAGATAGATGATATCCTTTTACTAGTACATTCTTTCATTCATTATTTATTCACTTGGATTATTGGGGTTTTTTTTAAACAGAATTATTTTTTAAAAAATTTTTTAATTTTTTCCTTCGCGACGTGATATTTTATGTCTTGGATTTACAGTATCACATACATATACATACAAATATTCTCTTTTCGATTGTCAGAGTCCGAATAAACTACATTGGCAGTAGTTTACATATACACTATACCAATATAGGGTAGAACATCAAAACATAGCAAATTATATATATAACAGCAACGCAAAATAGAATCACGATACTAGTAGGAATAGAGATTAGGACCAACTAATATACAGAAACGAATAACAACAACAACAACAACAAACGGGCAGTCAGAGTATTCGAGAAATCGAGTAGATAATAGTAAAAATGATACACAGTAATAATAATAGTACATTTAGTTTTCTAAAGATCAATGTACCCGAATGTCCTACCAATTCACCATTGAACCCATATCTTAGCTATCCATCGATATCGTTGATATTTGGATGTTTATCATTATCTTGTTTTATATTTGCCATTATTATAGCGTTTAAGTACAACAGTGTGGATGTATTTAATAAAAAGATTAGAACGCAAACCATTTCCAATACATTGTGGATTTTATATTATATGACATTGGGTCTCAGAGGCGCATGCAATACAGTGAGATACGCTATGGACAAGACACAAGAGGAGCGAATAGAAGCTATATTTTTCATTGCCTCGCTCACATTGCATGGATTCACTGCATTGGCACTCAGTCTAGCACTGAATCATCAACGTCGTTATCGATCCTCTTCTCAACAACAAAGCACACATAAAGAATCTGAACCCCTTTTAGGTCACATTCAATCAGTCGATCACCACAGTCGCTCTATATCGACCTCTACCCGCATAAGATCCCAAATTCAAAAGTTTATTTCTCCCTCAGAGATCGTCTTTTTATTATGTTTTATTTGCTTTTTAGTGTTTTTATATCTTGAAATAGAGTATGTATCGTGTGTCTTATGTTGTATCCATTACAACCATTGGCTAACCCAACCATCATCTTATCATACTATAGTAAGGAAAGCAAAGTATTTTATTATATCTTGTTGGCATTCTTTATTCTACAGCATATACCAATTATTATTTTAGTTTTTATGATTTCTTTTTCACTCTCTCCCGAAGGCCCCACCAAAAAGAGCAGAGTTTTATTATTCTTTGGTGCGATTTTCAATCTTAGCAATTATTTACCATTATTTGTATGGGCTCAATTTTTACCTGGTATGTTTTGTTGTTATGCTTTGTTGCTTATGTGATGCACAAGACTAATATATTTATCTTACATATTATTATAGGCGGATGTCACTTGTATATAATGAGTTATGTTGATCTTATACAAATATTTGATTTTGTTTCCTTATTGTTTTTCTTTTTGTTCCTTAGATCCGAATATGTCAGAAATGTAGAGGAATGTATCTGGACTGCCGTCAGTCAAATTCAAGATACATTTGATTTTAGATTATTTTAGACAAAAACAACTCAAAAATATTTATAAATATATAAAGAATGACTCATTTTTTTATGACCACACCAAAATTACTGTTATTGCGACTAGCATTGTATTATTTTTGGATACACTGACCACTTTTTTACTTTTTTATTGAATTCCACTTTTTTTTTTTTACCCCACCTATCCCACTCTCACCAATGAATACACACGCACTCCCCACATACTAAAATATATTTAGCATATCACCCATTGACTTTTTTTTAAATATTAATATTAGAGAATAGTGTCATCCAAACAGGGATTCCTGAACATTTCTTTTCAAAGCCACTTTTGTTAATTATTTAAAATTTATTATTGTTTTTTTTTTTTAAATATAAATTAAAAAGGATTGAGAGAGTCATTATTTAATTTTAATATTGCTGTATCACCATCAATATCTTTATTATTATTATTATTACTATTACTTACTTTAATTATCTCATCCAACAAGTAGATATACCATTCTGATATTGACAGTGATTGACTTATCATCACCATTGAAAAAAGGTAATTAAATATTAGATTGTTATTTTAATTATTGTTTTTAAAAATTAATGACATGTGGATTGGTGTCATTGTTGTTGGTGTGTTTAATTTATTTGTTCCGAAAAGGATTGAATTACTTTTCCTCTTTATTAAAAATGGATTCAAAAATAGTAGTAATATAAATATAATATAATTATTTGTTTTTTAAACGTGGTTTTTTTAAAAAAAGAGGGGAGTAAAGATTAAACACTCAAAAATTCTATTTTTATTTATTACCCCTTCACTTCGTATATGGTATTTAAAAACATGATAATTAAAATTATAATCAAGAAAAATTATTGATGTGTGTTAATGTGTTTTGTGTGTAATGTGGTGTGTGTGTCTTAAATGTTCATCAATAGATATTTATTGGGTGATATAGAGTAAATAATATTTACTTTAAAAACACAAAATACACCATACCAAGAAATGGATAAATGGGGGACATCATCTATTAAGAAAACAATAGGAAAATTATTATTGTTATTATTCTCAATCAGTAGAGATAGTGTGAATATGTGTGGGTGTGTATATTTTCTCTTATTATTTAAACGCACATCAATACCATTGTCGCTATCATATTTATTCACACTATTTCATCATTACTACCATCATCATCACCATCAAACACCCATTTACCACTTTAAAAAATCAAACAATTATTTGTATTTAAATATTGTTACATTTATTTATAAATATTTGATATTTTTGATTTTATATTTTGCAACAACAATACAATTATAATAATAGTATAATATATTAAAAAATATATAATTTTAATTAATATATATAGTTTTTTTAGGTTTAGTTTATTTTTTTATCGGAAAAAACAAAAAAATATAATATCTTTGATTTTTCAAAAATGAAGAAATCAAGTTTATTAGCAATCGCTATATTGGCAACACTGTGTTTATCATCTGCCGTGTTGGCAGGTGAGATGTCTACAGCTGGTCTCTATGTTGATGGAAAATATATAAAAAATGAAGATAATGAAATCCTCATGTTGAGAGGCGCCAATCGTCCAGGTACAGAATATAGTTGCGTACAATATGCTAAAATTTTTGATGGACCCTATGACGCAGCTCATGTTCATGAAATTAGAAATTGGAAAATCAATGTCCTTCGTGTTCCCTTGAATGAGGATTGCTGGTTGGGTACCAATGGTCCACCCGAGTCATTTTACTTTGGTGAACAATACAGAGAGTCTATCAAAAAGTATGTTGATATGATCACAAGCAATAATGTTGCTGTCATTGTTGATCTCCATTGGGCCTCCCATAACGGAACTCTTGCCACTGAACAAGTCGCCATGCCAAATAACAAAAACAGTATCACTTTTTGGGGTCAAGTCGCTGATACCTTTAAATCCAACTCTAGAGTCATTTTCGATCTCTACAACGAACCATTCCCATACGGAAACACTTGGGATAGCGAAGATGCATGGCAATGCTGGAAAGACGGTACCAAGTGTGATGTTGACAATGTAACCGGTATGCAACAAATGGTCGACGCCATCCGTGAAACTGGTGCCAAAAACATCATTCTTTTAAGTGGTATCCAATATGCCACCTCTTTTACTCGTTTCATTGAATATATCCCATTTGATCCACTCAAGCAATTGGGTGCCGCTCTCCATTCTTACGACTTTAACTATTGCAGATCCAAAGGTTGTTGGGATGTCTATCTCAGACCAATCTATGAAAGCTATCCATTGGTTGCCACAGAAACTGGTCAAAAAGATTGTCTCTATGATTTCCTTTTGGATTTCCTCCACTATTGCGACAAGAATTCCATTCATTACTTGGCTTGGTCCTGGTTGACTGGTGACTGCAACATTCCATCCCTCATCCAAGATTACATGGGCACACCATCAAACTTTGGTAAAGGTTACAAACATCATTTGGACGTCTTGGGTAACGGTGAAGAGCCATGGTGGAGTGATAGCTTTGACATGTACAATGACAAATTGACTCATTGGGTCGACAACTGGAGCACAGGTGATAACATTGTCAACGCCACTGCCCAAACCTACGCTGGTAAATACTCTATCCAATTCACCCCATCTGCAGAGAAATCTTTACATCTTATGTGTTGGGACTGCATCAAGAACCAAGTACACAAAAGCCTCGAGTTTTGGATTCACGGCGGTGCCAGTGGTAATCAAAACTTGAAATTGGATCTCCTCAAATTACAAGCAGACAAGACAAACAATATCGCTCAATCCTATGATTTATCAAATATCGCTGGTGGCCCTATCCCTCCCAACAAGTGGGTCAAGGTCGTAGTCGATCTCACCACCCTCCCCAGACAAGACAGTTATGATGGTTTTTGGTTAAAGGCCGACACTGATCAACCAGATATTTACGTTGACTCTATTACTGTTCGTGCAATTAATGAACCACCTCCTGATGATTTCGAATCCTCTGCCCTCAGATTACCTTCGCCAAATACTCTTATCGTTTTCCTTTTTTCAATTTTATATTTACTTTTCTAAGTTTATAATAATACTACTACTCTTACTACTACTATATTAAATAATAATCAATAATCAATAATCAATAGTTTAAAGAACAATACAATTTAATAAATAATATTTTGTAGATCATATATTAGTGTTTGTTTTCATTTTTTATGCCAAATTCTTGGTAAGAGGATAAGAGGTACCAATTTTCCCGCTCATTTTTTGAAAAAAAAAAAAGAAAAAAAAAACTGAGTAATTATCTTTTGTGAAGAATCATCATTGTACAGACATATATATAAATAAATAAATGAGCTTAAAGGCTGCTAACAATAATAGTAATAATACTAAAAAAGCTACAGAGACTGAACAATGGGTATCTAAATAGTATGGTTAGAATTGTATTTTCAATATGTCATTTATATTTTGTTATTTATATTAATTTAATTCTCTATCAATCTAAACTTTTAGTCGACCTAAGAAAGTAGATGAATTAGCGCATCAAGAAGAAGTAGTTTCAGCTTTGAAAAGCTCTCTAAAATCAGGAAATGTAAATATAGATTTCTAACAAGCAGGAGCAAATTGATTAACAAACTTATTTTATATATTAGTTACCACATTTATTATTTTACGGTCCACCAGGTACAGGTAAAACATCTGCAGTATTGGCTGTTGCTAATGAAATCTATGGGTATGTATAAATAGTTGATAGGATTATAATCATTTATATATATATTAATTGGTTGATATGATTAGACCAGAATTGATAAAAGATAGAGTATTGGAATTAAATGCTTCTGATGAAAGAGGTATTGAAATTGTAAGAACAAAGATTAAAAATTTTGCAAACTTTGCTGTAAATAAATCAAGTGGGTATGTATCTATAGATATAGAGTCTGTTTGTAAAAGGGAGTGTCAGTAGTAATAACCATAATCATAACCATAATGATAATAGATCAAATGGTGCACCTGGAGCAAGTTTTAAATTAATTATTTTAGATGAAGCAGATAGTATGACAATAGATGCACAAGCAGCTTTACGTAGAACAATAGAAAATACATCAAAGAATACTAGATTTTGTTTATTGTGTAATTATATTAGTAAGATTATCGATCCATTGGCATCTAGATGTGCAAAGTTTCGTTTTAAACCACTTGAAGAAACAGCAATGATTGATAGACTGAAATATATTAGTAAAGAAGAAGGTGTAAATTGTAAAGATCAAGTATATAGCGCTATTCAACAAGTCTCTGATGGTGATATGCGTAAGGCAATTACATATCTTCAATCTTCATTTAGATTCTTTGGTAATAATATCACTGAACAATCAATTTACGATATTTCTGGTGTATGTATAGATTATCTATAATCTAACCAATGGCGTAACATGTATACTAATATCAGAACATAGACATTACCACCAAGTTTAATTAAACAATATATAGATACATGTAAAAGTAATTCTTTTGATAAGTTACAATCAATGGTTCAAAATCTAATCAATCAAGGATATCCAGCCTCTCAAGTAATCACACAATTGTTTGACTATGTAGTGTTGTATAAAGGAATGAATGATAAACAAAAAGCATTGGTCACAATTAAACTCGGCCAAGTGGATAAATGTCTCACTGACGGTTCTGATGAATACCTTCAATTATTAGATTTAGCCTCCTATATAATGAAACAATTGACCGCAAGCAACGGTATGGATTTGGATTAGTCATCCTATCTCAATAAACAAACAAACATCTGATAAATAATACTGAAATATCATATGCATATGATTTGAGATCTCTTCAATACATTTTAGGATCTTTTTTAATTCCTTTATTTTGCAAAGATTTTGTGATAAAAATAAATTTTTTTTTTTCATTTTTTTCGAAATCCCAATGACACACAATTCGCATGCGAATTTTGACACCAAACAGTTTTTAAAAACATCACACACTACCAATTTTTATTTCGTGTTATTATTAGTATTATTATTTAGTATACAATAACAAAGTGATAGTAATAGTGGGAGCGAATGTGGTCAACATCAATGGACAAGCAACCTTTACTTTCAGATCTTCACAGTTACAGAACAACGCCAAGCTTTTTCAATGACCATAATCAGGGTGCCAATAAGCATACAATATTGATCATCTCAGAGGTGAATGATATATTGAATGCCTATTCATTCAAAGAGTTGATTGCGTTGATTAGAAGCATCAAGCTTGGCGATAAATTACCCAAACAAAAGGTAAATGTCGATGATAATCAAGAGTACTTTATCATTCAGTCGATACCCACCACGGGAAGTGGGGCAAATATAGAAGACATAGATAGTGGTGGCAGTGACACTGACGGTAATTTTAGTAGTGGTACAGATGATAGTGATACAGACGACGAGGATGGCAAGAATAGTGGCGCTGGTGCAGGACATAGTACGAATAGTATTCTTCATAGTAAATTGACATCGACAACAACAACAACAACAACAACAGCAAACAATATAAGTCGACGTAGAAAAAGACATCATGACCATACGCGTAGATATATGGATGAACATCATTCCATTCGTTTGGACAAGAGCAGCAAGAATCGTGTCAATAGTATGCTTGAGATTAGTAATCTCCAACACAGTTCATTGTGGATCGATGTCATGGGACTCAGTAGAGAAGAGATAGAGTATCTTGGCAGAGAACTTGGGTTACACCATTTGACTATCGAAGATATCATCTCTGCCGATACATCGGAAAAGTGTGAAGAGTATCCCAACTATATATTTATCGCCACATCAGAGTTGCAGTATTCGACAAACAACGATCTCAAAGAAAATGGATTCTATATCGTGGTGTTTAACGAGTACGTGATTGTCATTCACGAAAAACCATTGGAATCGTTTGACGATGTCTTGAATACATTTAGATACTTACCAGATAAAAGAATACCTTCGTCAGAGTGGTTGCTTTGCTCCTATTTTGATGCAATCAATGAAATATTCAACAAAGACACTGATCAACTATTTAAAGAGGTGACTGTACTCGACGACTTTTGTTTAAAAGATGAAATTGAATACAGTGAGTTATATGTAAGACTTGGTAGAGCTACAAGAAGATCAACCAATTTACTTTCAAATTTATTTATGAAATTGTAGTGTATCTCGTTGGATAGTAATTGTAGGAGTCTATATACATAATACTAACCACACATATATATATATATATATAGTGATATATTATCATCATTGTTAAGACAAGATTTTAGTAAAGAAACATTAATCTATTTAAATAGTATCAATGATAGAGCTATTAGATTAAAGCAAAAGATAAAGTTGTGTGAAGAGTTGTTGGGCAACATTCACAATGTATATATTTCAAAGGTGTCGTTGTTGTTGAATGAAGAATCACATGACCTAAACATCAGTATGAGTAGATTCGGTACAGTATCCATTATTTTTATGCCTCTTACTCTTGTGGCTGGTATATTTGGTATGAATTGCAAGGTATTGGGTTTTGTAGATGAATATGATTCCTATGGTCCTTTTTTTATTATTCTAGCCTCAATGTTGGCTTTGGCCATCGCCACTTATTTTATTTTTAGAAAATTAGATTGGATTCAATAGAGGCCACGGATGGGGATACAATTGTATCTTGGTGTATATATCGTGTGGTTGGTGGTAATGACAGATTGATCACTGTTTAATCACCTAAAAATAGATACTCACACACAACACAAACTTTTACATTATTTTAAAAGGTATTTTTTGTGTGTTATAATAATAATTACTGCATTATATTATTATTATTACTCTATCCATTTTTGTAAAATAAAGATTTTAATTTTTCACAGATTTCCATCTAACTTTGATCGCGATTTTTTCGAAAAATGGTGGTGTGGTGGGCAATCAAATAACAACAAAAAAAATTTGAAAAAATTGTTAAAATTCGATTGAAACGTTTCAATCCCAACAAATCATAGTTTTTCAGACCACCCACCAACACAAAAAATTACATAGATTATTTTTTTGACACACCTATATTGTACAAAGAGATAAACACACACCACACTTTTATTATTTTAAAATTTTCAATAACATATACATATTGGATATTCATTCTTGTAAACTTAAATATTACATCTTTTAACAAACATCATACATCATACTTCATACACCACTTTATCTTATCTATTCATTTGTAACAATAAACACCTATTTATTAATAATTATAGTTTACGATATACTCTCTTTCTTGATTTTAAAATAAATACACCTATATCGTAATAAATAATAATATCTACACATATTAATATATATATAATACTATACATATATAAATAAACATCTTATCGAATGAATAGTAGATCTGATACAACTACTCATAGTGATGAATTAACTAATCATCAACAAGAATCCAATAGTAATAGTAATAGTAATAAAACAACAGCAACTAATAGTACACCACAAAGAAGATACTCCAATTTATTACATCGTAGTGCAACAGGATTAGAAGAGAATAATAGTAATTATATAGCAGCGGCAGCAGCAGCAGAGTTGAATAGTAATATCGATAGAATCATATACAATAGTAATCATCAAAAGAGTTTAACCTCGAGTAATAATCAATATCAGCTAAGTCATACATCCTCTTTTCTAGATAGTTTAGAGTATTCTTCATTCACAAATACAGAGGCTGGTTGTGTAACACCAGCAATACTAAAAGACGACGATCAAGGGGATTTCAGTGATACTGAAAGCAGTGCTAGTGTAAATAGTGTATCTTTATTAAAAGTAAAGCAACAACAACAACAACGTACTAGTTCCCCCATTAGTGTCAAGAGTAGAGGTGAATATTCATCATCAGAGGACGAGAGAACAGAGTTGGTTGTGAGAAAGATTTCATCTAGAGCACCAAAGATTTCAAATAGAACAGCTTCAAATCTTAGTTTGGTGAGCGATTTCTCTTCGTTTGACGACGACGTTATGATGCAAAATTTAAATAGAATAGTAAGCGAAACAAATCCCGAACAAATTAAAGAGTACAATGAATTGTTTTCAAACCTAACTATTAAAGAGAAATCACCAATCAAGGTGCAACAACAACAGCAACAACAACAAAATGCATCCACCATTTTAGTGGCTCAAAACTCTCCAAAAATCAATGCATTCACTACACCCGATGTTTCAACGCCAACCAGTAGTAGCAGCATTAGTAATATAGACGGCAGTAGTAGTTGTGGAAGTAGTAATAACAGTAGTTTAATCAACACCCCTACACTAGGTAAACCCATTCAACCACCTCCATATCAAGATGATATGAATAAAATTAATTTAAATATACCAAATCCTCAACATCAACAACAACAAAATAACACTATCAATAACAATAGTCCAACAATTATAATCAATAATCATAAAGTAGATAAATCTACACCTGTAAATTTCAATGTTGGTGGTACATTATTTGCCACGAGTATAAGAACAGTGGCCGTTTATCCAATTGGCTTACTATTTAAAATTGTTGAATTGCAAATTGAATTGGTCCTCAAGGAAGAGATCATTTTCATTGATAGAAATCCCGTCTACTTTGCATTGATTCTAGATTTTCTTCGTACTGGTAAATATATATCGCCCACCAGCGGCTCTCAAATCAATACCAAAGGTCTTTTACAAGAGGCTGAGTTCTTTAGAATTGAACCCTTGGTACAATTGATTCAAAATGAATCGGAATTGACTAGAACCGATATCATTAAAATGATAAACAAATGCTATGATTATCCCAGACTCAGAGGACTCTGGTTGTGTAGAGTAAACTTGTCTGGACTGGATCTAACCTGTGTCAATGCTGAATACTCGAATCTGTCCGAGTGTTTGTTTAATTCCTCATTGCTGTTAAAGGCCAATATGGTTGGATGCAAATTGGAGAAATCCTCGTTTAAACACTCTAATATTTCAAATGCAAATCTCAGCAAAGCAATCATATCCCAATCAGTCTTGTCGCACATGATGGCCACCGAATTGATTGCCCATGGCACAGATTTCAGTGGATCAAAACTGTCAGGCAGTGTGTTTAGTCGTTCAGATTTCACCGGTTGTAACTTTAGAAATGCAATTTTAGATGGTTGTGATTTTACAAATTGTAATTTATCAGACGCCGATTTCAGTGGCTCTTCGTTGGACGAGAAAACCAATTTCTCTGGTTCAAATTTAAAAGGTGCAAAGTTTGAAAACTCTAATCTCAGCGTAGCAAAGAATAAGAAATCATGGAAAAAGACAAAGAAATCTTCATTGAGAAATAAAATTCAGATTCCTCATATTTAACTTGTTCAGAAAAAAAAAAAAGGATTAAGATATTGTTTTTAATGAATTAGCAGAGTACCACATTTTGAACTATTGCACCACCATTTAAAATCTTCTTCTTTAGTGTTGTTAAAGTTTGAGAATTGAAAGAGGATAATAATAAAAGACATTTAATAACGAATCAAATTGTTGCTTGTTTTGAAAAATGCAACCAAGGTTTTTTTTTTGTTTCGTTGAATATCTTTATTGGGCAAAAAATGGGGCGGAAGTGCCACAAAAAGACTAGATATTTATGTTTGTTTTTGTCGCGCATTTTGTTGTTCATTCACCACATTTCTCAAAGGTCTTCTTTCCCTTGTATTGTTGTAAACTTTTAGATTTTTTCAACACTAAAAACGATTGAACTGTGTTTAAAAAAATGCAAGTTTTTTTTGATTCGCTGAAAAGGGCAAATTTGTGAAATGTTTTATAAATAAATAAATAATAAAATGAAATGAAATTTTTTTATAAATAAATAATAAAATGAAAAATAAAAAAGATAGGTTTATTTCTTTTAAAAAACAATCAATATTTTACAAACTACAAACATGACATCTTCTCCACTTAGATTTAATCATATAGATGATTTACCACATATTTTTGGAGCATTAACCATTGTTGGCGAAGCTCAAATTGAAAAAGAAAAATATATCCTACGTCATAAAGCCGAAGGTCTTTCGGCTAGTGTGGGTACAGAACCCAAAACTACCAATGTTTCACCAAACAAACCACCCCAACTTTACACCAACAAAGAAGTGAAGGCCGCTTATCAAAATAATAATTGGGCTAAGATAAAAGAAATTGAAGATAAAGCTCAAAAGGGTCTCCAACCAGTAATGGAAAATATTAAAAACCTTGGTGAAAGAGCTTGGGCTAAAGTCAAGTCTTCCAAAGGTGACGAGTTTTATATGTCATGGACTCAAGATGCGTTAATTTGGTCTTTCACAGAGTCAATGGTGGCCGCAACAGAAGCTGCTAAAGCTGAAAATCCAAATACTGCTTTTCAATCCACTATTCAAGTAGGCCAATATGTAAAAGGTGTTAGTATTCTCGGAGTCCATTCCTATAATTTAGATACTCCCCATATCTTGGGATACTCTGTTGCTGCTTATCTGGTTGCTAGAGTTTTATCATCTACCATTGCAGATGGTTTGGGTTTCCTTGTTGTTAATTTTGCTATACGCTTGACTCAGGTTGCTGTCGAGTTGGGATTAGAATCTTTTAGCTTTGTAGTTTCACCAGGACTTTTGGCATCTTTGGCTTCAACACTTGTTTTTGTAATAGTATTTATTACTGTGATGTACATCTTTAATTGGTTAAATCGTAGGTTTTTCACTAGTTTTTTTTTTCGTTATATATTAATAAATCATTAACAACTATTCTTTTTTATTAGGTTTATTCACTTTGAAGGTTCAGGTATTTAACTGGGACAAAGACAATGATTGGAAGCTTTTTAAACATTCCAAAGACAATGCTGTAAATCCTGGAAGAGCCAATGATTTTGGAGCACTTGATTACACTATCGATAAAATGGGGACATCAAATTCTACCATTGTAAGTAAATTATATATGTATAGTTTATAATGTTTATTATTAACAAATAATGAATAGTTACCTCCAGATTTCAATCCAATTACCACACTGGATTCTATTTGTTATTATGGAGTCCTTATTTATCAAAATGAACAGACCTTCATGGAGGGTTGCGATATCGCCATACAAACAATTTGTGGAAATAACCCAACTGAAGGTTTTACAATTGGTGTAAGTGTCCCTTGGGGTTCATCTAACAAAATTGCTATTCAAAATGCTTCTCTTGATCCTGGATATTTCTTGAAACATGCACATTGGACATCAGAGCCTAAAACTCTCTCCATTGATTATCATGGTAAAACTATTACTACCACAATTGATTATCTCGTTTCAGCCCCAGATGATCTTTATAATGTTAATGTCCACATTGGCAAAAATGAATAATCTTGGACAAGTTGGTTTCTAATAAAATGAATAAAACATTGAGTATTTTATTGAATACATATAAACGATAACAAATTGAAAAGAAGAGATACAGTTTTAAAACATTGCAATGATTGGTGTCAGGAGTAATTGGTATACTACCAAATCATTGATTGAGAGATCAAAAATTTCAAAATAAAAAGAACCATCCTGTTTGGCAACAGAGTACAAGAATGGTAATCCATTTTGGTCGGCAACCATTGCTACGTTTTTAGAAAGAGTTTGTTGACTCATTGTATTGTAGATAGTGATTTGACTCTCTCCTGGTGAAATAGAAGCAAACTTGGCCACTTTGACAATATCGGCTCTATTGATTATTTGAAAGTTTACCAAAGAGAGAATATTTCCATAGGTTGGAACATATGTTGTCAAATAAGGGCCAGATAAAAAAGTATATCCACGAGGGAAATTGGTGAGTTGGACAGGATATGATTTCTCTGCATTATTGCCATTGACAATATAGATGGTGAGACCAAAAGTCTCTTGGAATAAGGTAACGTAGAGATATTGGGTATTTTTGATAAAAGCAGTGCCGTGGAATTTGCCTTGAAGCTTTGAGATGATACTACTTTCACCAGAGATTGGATTGAAACGACTGACACACAACATGTCGCCTGATTCTCCAACGGCAAGTAAATTGTTTTGATTATTCGTTTGATCATATTGTAAACCTAACCATGAAATACCATTCTCTACACTATGAGTAGCAACAACTCTCCACTGAATACAATCAACAGTGATAAATGATACTCTACTATTATCATTTGAATCTCTAGCCATAAAAGTCAATTGTTTAGTAACGTAATTGAATGATGATGTTTGATATCCAGATTGAGTATCATAAATCTATAGATAAAATATATGAATATAAAATCATTTAATCATGTACAAGACTACTTACAACATTATTAATTGTTAACTTTGGGGATGCCTGTAAGGTGGTTGCATTTGAGATATACTCGAATTCACCAACAATGGTACTATTGGATTCAACCCAGACGACTACACGTACATTTGAAGCCATGGATGCCTTAGCAAAAAAGAGAAAACAGAAAAGAGTTAATAATAATTTGATTTTCATTGAAGAAATGAATAAAACAATGATTTGATTGTTGATGATTTCATGTAATGAATAAGATTATTATTTATAGTTTTTGGTATTGATTAAGAATAGCTACTTTTATGCGTGCTTATATGAACGAAATTACCACATCAGTTTTTGTAGATATTCAGCTAGAAAAAATAAATGGATTTCCCACTCCCACTTCTTCAATGATTTACCCATAGGTAAGATGAAAGTAGTAGAAAGATATTTTATGATCCGAGTCCTGATCAGGATCAAGTACTTATGCTATGCGGGGTGCTATAGCAACGTGTTGAACAAGCATCTTGAACATTTTCTATATATAGAAAGTAATCTATTAAACTTGTTGATTACCTGACGTGGTAATATGAATTTGTTACGCATCAATTACGAAATTTCGATATTTCTTATTTTTTTTCTTTTTACCAAAAATCTATGATTTTTTTGGAAATAAAATATAATTACTATATTTTATTATTATTTGCAAATTACTTTTAAAATAGAGTTTATTCCATAACCTACTTTTTCAGTTTCGTTTGATGATCTAGTTTCTTTTTTCTTCACTCTTGAAGTTTTTTTGGTAAAAACATATCTTGCTTTTACTCTATGTATATGGTGTAAATTAAGAAAATATTTCAATATCATTGTTTAGATAAAACTTTTTATTTTCTTCAATTTTTAAAAAAGATAAAAAGAAATAAAAAAAAAGATAAAATAAAAGAGTTAATGTCCCAAGTACATGGGTACTCCACTTTAATTCTGAATGATGGTAGATCCCTATGGTTTTATAAGTTTGCTAAACATATGTCGACCATCAGGAAAATAAAGGAGGACCGGTGTCGCTCATTTCACAATCAGTCGCTGGAATCATGTTTGAATGTACTTTAAATGTCTATTATCAAATTTTATTCAAAAGCTGAAAACACAACACATCTTTGATATCTTTATTAATAAAATATAATATTTTCTATCCAAAGAGACAGGTAAAGGTTGATATCTTGATTGATATCATTATTAAAATCTAGATTTATAAAATAAATTTTTTGATTAAGAAAAAAAAAAAAAAAAAAACAAAATTGGACATTCTATATATATTAATGCAAAGAGATACTATGTATACTTATTTCAATGGATCATGATAATTACCATATAATAGATTTAATAGGAGAAGGTTGTTATGGAAAAGTGTATAAAGTATGTTTGTTCTATACTCATACTCTGTTTGTTTACTGATTAATAACAATAACCATAGTGCAGGAAAAAGTATACAAATAAAATATATGCTCTAAAAGTTATACCAAAAAAGGGAAAGAGTATCAAGGAGCTCAATAGTCTCAGATCTGAAATTGAAATCGTGAGAAATCTATCTCATCCCAATATTATTCAATTTTATGATTCTTTTGAAACCGATCATGATTTTCATTTGGTCACTGAATATGCATATGTATGTTTCGCTAGATTAGTATGAGTATTAGATATAGATATAAATATAGATATAGATGTATTAATATGTATCTGTGTGTTGTATAGACTGATTTATATCAGATAATTCAAGAGGAGGAAGAAAAACATGTATTTAATAATGATAGTGATAATAGTAATACTGCATCGAAATCACCAATAACGACTAGAAAAGATAAATTGACGTTGTCGAGAGATATGATTCAATCGATTTGTTATCAGCTGGTACAGGGATTATATTATTTGCATTCAAATAGAGTGATACATAGAGATATTAAATCACAAAACATATTGATTAGTAGTACGGGCCGACTAAAGATCTGTGATTTTGGGTTTGCCAAGACGATATCGTCACATAGTGTGATGCTGACGTCGCTGAAAGGCACACCATTGTATTTGGCACCAGAGATACTCAAGGAGCAGCCCTATGACCACAAGGCTGATCTGTGGTCACTTGGCATACTCTTGTATCAATTGGTCACGGGCAAACTACCCTTTGTCACCGATAATATAGGCTCACTCATTCATCTCGTGCTAGACAATACACTCAAGCTGTCGCCGTCTTCAAACAAACAACATCACAAAAAGAGACATCACCAACGTCATCAACGCAACCATTCTATGGCATCATCGTCAAATAGACTGTCGACATCGGCGTCAGACAATGGTGACGACGAGGACGATGATGACGATAGCAACGACGACGACAACGACGACGAGTACAGCAACGACGATGACTTGAATAACCAAAACAACTCGTTGCCCTACGAGGCGATCGAGGACATAGACATCATGTCTTTGCTCAAGGGGCTGTTGTGCAAAGACCCCGAAAAGAGAATCAGCTGGCCCGAGATCCTCAGCCATCCGTTCATCGCGTCGTTTAAAGTGTCGCCCATATCGCTGAATCTCTTTCTCCACAGACTAAAGCCCACGCTGACCAATAGTAAAGTAGCCAAACAACAGCTCTATCAATACAAACAACACCAACTCGACGTCATCGAGAAAGAGAGGGAAAAGAAAAGGAAGAGTAAAAAGAAGATACTTACTTTTAAATCACCATCGACATCAATCACTGCTACACCACCCGTTGCCGTGGTCATAGAGTCTGAAATGAAACAAGACATTCACATCGTTAATAACAATAACAACAATAGCAACGGTAATATACAAATTGATCATCTCCAGCATCTCCAACACCTGCACAGTCATCAGGTTTCCTACAGTATCCCATCCACCATATCCTCTTTGAAACTAGAGCCAACCCTGCAGTCCGGCGAACTATACAAGGATGAGCAAATAAGTGATGATAGTAATAGTAATAGTAATAGTAACAATCAGCGAGACGGTGATGATGATGAAAAGATAACCAACTTTTTATCACCAATGTCGGGTATAAGAATAGATACACCTCCAATGAGCGCAGTACAGAGCTTTAGAAGCAAACAGTTGTTGGAAGAAGATGTGTCTCCACCCTCGACTTCATCGTCCTCGTCGACCTCATCTTGCTTTTCTAGCGTGACATCAGCAAGTGTATCGTTTACCTCTTCACCACCAATTACATCTACGGCTACCCCTGCACCGAATGAAGCCTTTTCCTCGCCTCCAACAAACTCGTTGCCGCCCAAAACACCCATTCATCATCCATTACCCGCCGCCCAACTTGCGCTCCCCTCTCGCCACCCCATCACCTCTCCAGGATCACAGCAACATCAACAACACAGTAGCGGTAATAGTAGCGGTAATGGAGGGATGGTAAGATCCATTAGCAATGGAAGCATTTCAGCGACATCGCCGCTGGCCAAACCACTGTACATGTCAATGAAACCCGCACCTGTGTTGGCGATACCCCAATCACGGCCCCAAACGCCCGGTGTGCTCATATCGCCCAAATACTTGTTTCAGCCGCCCCAGACTCCCAACATCTTTGAACTGCAGCAGCAATTCCAACAACAGCAACAACAGCAGCAGAATGCGTATCTTTCATCCAACGTAAACAGCATCAATAGTACCAACAACAACAACAACAAGAACAAGATTCCTCCGCTCTCAACGCCCCTCACTCGTCCCCAAACGCCCAATGTGCTTAGACCCCAAACACCCAATATCTACAGACCCCAAACACCCAAGATATCACCAAAGTCCTTCAACTACAGCACCAATAACAACAACAATCTCTTCTTTTCCGTGATGAAGTCCAATCAAATTTTACAACAACAGCTGCAACAACAGCAACAACAACAACAGCAACAAGCATACCAATTACAATCACCCAGTATATATCAACAACCGTTTTACCCACAACAACAGCAACAACAACAGCAACAACCATCATTCAACGATTTTCATTTTATTGGTGAAAGGATTGAAATTGAATCCAACGATGGTATCGAGGGATATGATTTCTGGAGCTACCATGAGTCGCTGTCGAGTCAGTCTGAGGAAAACTCGATTAAACTGCTTGGGGACAAAAGCTTTATACAAAAGATAGTGTATCATCTACAAGCATCATGTACACTGCAGATCGAAGTGTTGCCTGTCAATTCTATTCTCAGGACATTTTCAAATCTAATGAGAGCCCACAAGAATATATCCAAGAGTAGTGGCGGCAATGGTAGTAGTAGTGGCAATAATACAGAATTGACCCAAGAACAGGTATCCAATAGTGTTAAAACACCTCCACCTACTCCGTATATACAATACAGTTTTAATCAGAATCAATCGGGCAACAATGGCAATAGCCATGGTAATGCGAATGCGAATACATATTGCACAGATTTGATATACAAGGCATCCAATCTACATCTATTGATCAATTTGTTGTCCAATATATTGGCATCGACATTGAATGGAAATGGAGGTATGCCCCAGCAGCAGGTACTAAACTCACCTTTTATCAATTTGGTTGAATGTTTGGATACAATCCATATATTCTTTCAAACGATTCAACCGTCACTGTCGCTACTCATTCCTCCACCTTCACCGATTTCGTCGCCGCATACGCCGTTGACGCCCAACACGCCGACATCGTCCCCGACGAAAAAGCAGTTTATGATGCATGCGCATAGCAACAAACAGCAGCACACGCAGCAACAGCAACAACAGCTGCAGCAACAGCAGCATCACCAACATCACTTTAATCTCTTTCTCTCAATCGTCAACCATCTGCTGAAAAACATCTCGTTGTACAATGCCAACATTCAGACATCGATCATCAACATGATCACGTGTTTCTTTGGCAAGCTGGGCGACGCCCCGCTTAACCTCTTTGACATCTACAAAAAGATACTGGAGAACAGCGACATCTTGTCCAACCTGTGCCACTACCTGTTTATCCACGTGCATTTGAACAACTCCAAGTTCACGCCCGCCGAAATCGTCCAGCAGCGCGAGTTTGTGGCCATCATCAAGTGCCTGGCGGCGTTTTTGAACACGTGTCCGACGGCAGTGATGGAGTTTCCCATGGATGCAAAGCGCGGCAACTACTATGCCCACCAACAGCACGTTAGCTCGGTACTCTGCTACCACACGGCTGGTAACATCATTGGCGACGGCCTGAGTGTGGGGCCGCTGGTCTCTATCCTCTTTGAGGCACTAGAGAACCCTCTTCTCCAGCAAGATGTCCTGTCGCTGTTTTTGCACTGCTCCCGGG
Organism: Polysphondylium violaceum; assembly: GCA_000277445.1. NCBI lineage: Eukaryota > Evosea > Eumycetozoa > Dictyosteliales > Dictyosteliaceae > Polysphondylium > Polysphondylium violaceum. Next base: position 46,081 of record AJWJ01000064.1, on the reverse strand, counting down.
CCTCGCGACTGCTCGTCGAGGCCATACATAAAGAAGAGAAACACAATCTGGAAACCAACGCCACCAACAAGAAGTCCCTGTTTGATTATCTCAACGACACCAACACTAACAGCAACTCGCTGATCTTATTGTTGCTCGGCACCATCCTCATGCACATACCCGAGTCTATCGACTGGATCATCCAATTTGATATCGTGCAAATCACATTGACATACTTTTGCTGCAATGATCACAGACTCTCATCATGTGCCAGTTTCTTTGTCGGCGCATTCCTCAGTGAAGCAATGCATGTAGAAAAAGAACAATTGAATAACAACAACAGCAATAGTAACAATAATGGCGATGATTTGGTGGATGCTGCAGACAATGACGAGGAGATATCCATGATCATCGATCAAGTGATTGAATCTATTCCGATGAAGTTTATCAGACGGTTGTTTGGATCAAAGAGGGTACCTGGTCAGACAATGAGGGATTTGGAAGGAGGTTGCTTTGGTAGACCCTATTTGGGCCTACTGGATGGGGCTGCGTGTATTCTACTGAGACTGATTAAACGCGGAGACAAGGAATTCCTCGAAACAATGCTCGAGTCGGGTATATGGGAAGCTCTGTGCCATCAAATTAGTGACAGTACCACCGAGGTCGAGCTTAGTCCGCACGGAGTCATTTATGCCCTGAGAGTCGTCTATGAAGTTTTGTCAAAAAACACTGCTCAGCATATATCCTACTTGGTAAAGAACAATCTGTTGGTGTCCCTGTGCCAACTGCTCGAGTCTAGCCATTTGGAGAGACTCAAAGACTGGCCCTCGATCCAGTTGGGCGGGTCGAGCGGCATCAATGCACTGGTGACCCAGATCATATGTATATTGTATCTCCCGCTCTCAAGTCGCTCAAAGGCCTCGCTCGACGCTTCGTTGCTGGAGCTCATACACCATATCATGAGCTCTCAACAATTGATCCGAAACGTGATTCATCTGCTCACCCTGCTCCCGCTAGAGTCCCTCGACCTTCCCCTGGGGCTGCTGTCCAACGTTATTTTAGAGGACCCCCAATTCTCGACTCAATTTGTCCAGTTTGGAGGCCTCGATCCGCAGTATATCCACTTGTTGCTCAACACTGAAAAGAACTCGTCCATCCTTTTAGTCGACTCGCTCATTATCCTCAGTCAGTTGGCAAGGGTCTCTGACGAAAACTACAAGGCCATCCACAAGGCAGACATTTACCATTTCCTCAAAAAACTACTCAATCACCCCGACCCCAACGTCAGGTCCAAGACATGTAATCTCATTGGCAATTTGTTCAAGTTTAACGATTACTTTTATCAACCGATCCGCAAAAATGGCATCTTGCCCCTCCTCGTGTCCCGCTGCAGCGATCCTGATCCAAACACACGCAAATTTGCCTCGTTTGCACTTGGCAATGCCGCATTTTACTCTGATCTCTTGTACTCTGATTTGGCAGACTCTATCCAGCCCCTGACAACCCTCCTCGTCGATTTAAACGAAGATGAAAAAACCCGTTCCAATGTAATTGGCGCCTTGGGCAATTTAGCCAGAAATTCCCATATACTTTGCACCACCATGATTGAAGCCGGCGTATTAAATGCATTTATTTATTATTTAAATGATGACAATGTTGATGATGATAATATTGGAACGAATGATCAAAAAGAAGAAAAAGAAAAAGAAAAAGAAAACAACGGAAAACAACGTCAACATCAACATACCAATTTATTAAAGGGTGTTTTATTCTCTTTGGGCTACTTTTGTCTCTATGAACAATGTAGAAATATTATCAAGATTCAATTTCCATATTTAAATAATTTATTAGATCATCTGCTATCGTCCAACCAAGAGGATCAATCTGTCATCTCCAAGTATATCTATAGAATCAAAAAAATGATGTCTTTTGAAAATAGCGATAGTCCAAGAAATGATTTAATAAAATAAAAATATTGATTGATTGTGAGTTGTTGATCACAAATTCTCTAAACCATATTTTTTTAATCCTCTCTCTTTGGCCACTATTTATTTGTTTTGGCAATCAACAAATAGGCGAAAAATTCAAATCAAACAATTTTCTCACCTATTGTTAACACCTCTCTAAAAAAAACATGTTCATATGATTTTTCAAAAAAAAATGTGCCCCAATAAATTTTTTTAAAATTTTTGATTAAAACTCAAAAATCAGGCCTCGCAACTCCTTACTGGGGGAGATTTTTATATGAAAAGTAATGATAAAAATATCTTGAATTGAATTTTATTTTATTTTTTTTAATTTTTTTGCCAATTGTAATTTTCACCCCCTTTTAAAAATTTTATGAACCCATTCATCATCAAAACACACATACACACATAAACACAATTTTACTTTATAAGTGTTTTTAATTTTTAATTTTTTTTTTTTGTTATATTTTTTTATCAGTATCCATAATATCCTTCTTTTGTTATATATATCTACCATCCTTATCATATAGTATAGTTTTATAGTATATAGAGTGTAATTTAGTATATAAATAAATAATAAAACAAAATGACTACTGAAAGCCACGATGTCTCTGCAGTTCATGATATTGAAATTTTAGGATTAAATCCAACTGTAAATAAACACGCAACTTTTAAACCAACTGCTGTTTCCAAAAAAGATAAAGAAAATTGGGCTAGACTTGATAATTGTAAAAAAGTATGTATATATTGATATAGGATACACAGGTCGGGGATTTAGATAGATATTATTATTATATGGTTTATTTGTTGAATATCTCTCTTTATAATAATAATAATAGTAATAATAATAACCACATCAACAACAATACAACAACAAAATCAACATCAATTATAATAATATCTATTTTATTTAATTTTCCAACCATATCCTATCCCTTTTAGAAATTATCTAAATTTCTAACAAACTTTTTTTTTTTTTATTTTTCTAAAATTTCAATTTTTTCAATTTTTATCATATGATGACGATGGTGATCGATTTTGATTGTGTGATGTTATGATTGATATCATCATATAGGGATGTGAATTAAAAAATGATTTTGATGATGTTAAACCAACAACATTGACAGAGAGAGGAGCATTGTTTGAGTCAGCTAGATGTTTAAAGTGTGCAGACGCACCATGTCAAAAGGGTTGTCCAACACAATTGGATATCAAGACATTTATTTCATCGATTAGCAACAAGAACTACTATGGTGCAGCTAAAGCCATTTTTTCAGACAATCCATTAGGTTTGACTTGTGGTATGGTGTGTCCCGTAAGCACATTGTGTCAATTGGGCTGTAATTTAGCAGCCTCGGAAGAGGGCGCCATCAACATTGGTGGTCTTCAACAATTTGCCACAGAGACATTTAAGAAAATGAATATTCCACAGATCCGTGATCCATCACTCACCCCACTCGACCAATTGCCAGACACCTATAGAGTAAAGATTGCTTTGGTTGGTTGTGGTCCCACCTCTATCTCTTGCGCCACCTTTCTCGCCAGATTGGGGTACACCGACGTTACCATCTTTGAAAAGGAGCAATTCCTCGGCGGTCTCAGCAGCGCTGAGATTCCACAGTACCGTTTGAATTATGAGGTTGTTGAATTTGAAATCAAGTTGATGAAGGATCTTGGCGTCAAGATAGAGTATGGCAAGAGATTGGGCGAGAATGGCTTTAGCGTCGAGTCACTCAAGCAACAAGGATACACTGCCATCTACTTGGGTATCGGTATGCCCGAGCCAAAGATTGACGACGTCTTTAAGGGTCTCACCTCGGCCCAAGGCTTTTACACATCCAAAGAGTTTCTCCCACAAGTTAGCAAAGCCTCCAAGGCCGGTATGTGTGGCTGCAAGTCCAAGCTCCCCGAGCTCAATGGTAAGGTCATTGTCTTGGGTGCTGGTGATACTGCCTTTGATTGTGCTACCTCTGCCTTTCGTTGCGGTGCCGCCCGTGTCACAGTATGCTTCCGTAGAGGCTTCTCTGACATGCGTGCCGTACCTGAAGAGGTCGACATTGCCAAGGACGAAAGATGCGAATTTCTTCCCTATGTGTTGCCCAAGCAAGTCATTATGCGTGAGGGCAAATTGGTAGCTGTCGAGTTTTACAAGACTGAAAAGGGTCCAGACGGAAACTACGCCATCGACGAAGACCAATTCTTCCGTGTCAAGTGCGACTATATCATCTCTGCCTTTGGCAGTCAAATTGGCTCGGTTGCCGACTCTTGCAAGCCATTGACCTTTAACAAGTGGGGCACTGCCGACATTGACCCAATGACCATGCAAGCCAAAACCTGTGAATGGTTGTTTTGCGGTGGTGATCTCGTAGGCAATGGTACCACTGTCGAAGCTGTAAACGACGGTAAGACTGCCTCTTGGAACATCCACAAATACCTCCAAGGTCTCGAAGGTATTCCCATCCCAGACACTCCTCAATTACCCAACTTTTACACTCCCATCGATTTGGTCGACATTAGCGTTGAAATGGCCGGTCTCAGATTCCCCAATCCATTTGGTTTAGCCTCTGCCACCCCATGCACTTCTGCCGCTATGATTCGTCGTTCCTTTGAACAAGGCTGGGGTTTTGCCGTCACCAAGACCTTTTCTTTGGACAAAGATCTCGTAACCAATGTCTCACCCAGAATTGTTAGAGGTACCACCAGTGGCAATCACTATGGCCCAGGCCAAGGTGCTTTCCTCAACATTGAGCTCATCTCTGAAAAGACTTGTCACTATTGGTGCAAGGCCATCACTGAGCTCAAGAGAGACTTCCCCGACAGAATTGTCATTGCCTCGATCATGTGTGGTTTCAACAAACAAGATTGGACCGATTTAGCCAAAATGGCCCAAGCAAGTGGTGCTGATGCCATTGAACTCAATCTCTCATGTCCCCACGGTATGGGTGAAAAGGGTATGGGTTTGGCCTGTGGTCAAGACACTGAACTCGTCTTACATATCTGCAAATGGCTCAAAGAGGCTGTCACCATTCCCTTCTTTGCCAAACTCACTCCAAACGTTACTGAAGTCAAGGATATTGCCAAGGCTGCCTATGACGGTGGTGCCACTGGTGTCACTGCCATCAACACTGTCTCTGGTTTGATGGGTCTCAAGGGCGACTCTAATGCCTGGCCCGCTATCGGTCAAGAGAAAAAGACTACCTATGGTGGTGTGTCGGGTAATGCCGTCCGTCCAATGGCTCTCCGTGCTGTCTCTTCCATCCGTCGTGAACTCCCAGAATTCCCCATCATGGCCACCGGTGGTGCAGACTCTGCCGATGCCACCATCCAATTCCTCCACTGTGGTGCCTCTGTCGTTCAAATTTGCTCATCTGTTCAAAATCAAGATTTCACCGTTGTCGAAGACTATATCATTGGTCTCAAGACCTACCTCTACATGCAATCTCGTCAAGATTTACTCGCTTGGGACGGTCAATCCCCACCCGCTGTCCATCAAGAAAACTCTAAATTTAAGGGTCTCCCCAAGTTTGGCAAGTACCAAAAAGAGCGTATCAAGATTCAAGTCGAAGAAAACAAAACCAAAGATTTACTCAAGGTCACCAACCCATTACCACCCCCTGCCGTCGCTGGTAAAGTCCCCTCTGTCCAAGACCAAATCAATCGTGCCATCCCACGTATTGGCCGTCACGACGACTTGCGTCGTGATCAACAAGTCGTTGCCCTCATCGATGAAGATATGTGTATCAATTGCGGTAAATGTTATATGACTTGCAACGACTCTGGTTACCAAGCCATCACATTTGACAAACACACTCATTTTGCTCATGTCACTGATCTTTGCACCGGTTGTACTCTTTGTGCCTCTGTTTGTCCAATTATCGATTGTATTACCATGGTTCCAAGAGACTCTGTCTACATCCCAGATAGAGGCCTCGTCCCATCTGCCACCTCTGCTCAGTGCTAAGGGCGCCCCTCTGATCACTTTTTTATTTTTACGCAAATCCAATAAAAAAAAGAAAAAACACATATTTAAAAAAAAAACATTGTTGTCGTTATCAAATTTGATTAGATTCGTATCGACAATTAATTAATTAACAACCCAATTAGTCATATTGATTGTGATTGTAAAAATTTTATGATTTTTCATATAATTCCACACTTTGAGGCACAATTGATTTTTGCAAATCTAGATTTCGTTTTTTTAAAAAAATTTATTTTTGATTTTTTTTTTTTGCGCACAAAACATACCATTTACATTTTAGTTAGTTTGTTATTTATAAAACTTGAAACTTTTTATTATTATCTAAAATTGTTTTTTTTGAACCACAATCAACAATTATCATCCTATCTCATATGTATGTAGACGATATATATCTAAAGGGTTTTGTTTGGTTTGGTTTGGTGTTTCCTTTTAAAAAGAAGATTGTGTGTGTCTGTGTGTGAGTGAATTGAATTAAAATGATTCCTTTAAAAATATTCTCATTATCGTCATCATCAATCGCTAGTTGTTTATTTTTATTTTATCCATCACAACCACCACTTTTCACCAGAAACACCAAACTTGTTTGTTTTGAAAAGTTTGCCGCCAATAATATTTTTCACACCCCCATCCTATTTAGATTTTTTTTTTTTCTTTTTTTATCATAATTGTCTTGTGATTAAAAATAATCACACACAACTCTTTTTGTTGATTTATCCCTTTACAAATATTGTTGTTATTAACATCTACTATCATTATTTTAGATATACACACCAGCAGAAAGAGATAGAGGTAGAATAATCACCTAGAGGTGTAAATTATTTTTATTTATTTTAGTATCTTGTATATACAACACAACAACAACAACAAAACAAAACATATTTTTATTTATTTATTTATTTATTTAAATTTTCAATCACATCCTATTTTGCGAGTGTGTGTGGTGTAGTTTTTTTATTTGTGTATATAAATCGTGATAAAACCATTATATCTGATTACTTCCCCCTCATCCCACATATCCAAAATAGGTCTTCCACAAAAGTTTTTTATTTTTATTTTTTTAGTTTAGAGCAGTAATCATCATAATAGTAATAGTAGTAATACTAGTAGTATATCTAAACACATAATGGGTAATATCAATACAATAGTAAATAGTGGTGGAGGTAAATATAGAATTGATCATCTATCATTTCTATTGGAAGAATGTAAAATTAAAAAGAAACAGGTGGTTGAGCACATAGAGAATCTAAACAATGCATATCCCATGATTCAAAGATTAGAGATCACCTCGTGTAAACTTAAAGAGCTACCTGCAAACATTAGAGATTTGGTGCATTTATCTCATTTGATACTTGTTGACAACAAGCTATCTTCGTTGCCCTGGTCACTGCCATTTCCAGTGTCACCACAGGCATCGGTCACCATTTCATCGGTGGTGAGTGAGGGCTTGACCAAACTTGATCTCTCACATAATCATTTTTCATCATTTCCCTCGTGTGTTTTTGTGTTGCCAAATTTGGTGGTGTTGAATTTGGATCACAATCAATTGTCAGATATCAACGTCACCACTGTAAATACGAGTTGGGTGACACCAACCACCACCCCCAAGCCTTATATTGTTTGCAAACTAAGGGAGTTGCGTCTGTCAAACAACAACTTTTCCGCCTTTCCAGACATTATCACAGAGTTGACAAGTTTGCAGTTACTCGATTTGTCGGGCAACTCTCTGTCGACACTGCCCGCATCCTTCACCAATTTGGCAAACATCCAGACACTTAATCTAAAGACAAACAAATTCACATCCTTTCCTACAAGTATTTGCACATTGGGCCATTTATCTCACTTAAACATTTCACACAACCAAATCACCATTGGCAAAGACCACCACCACTTGGGCATTAGTTTGTTGCCTTCGTTGACCAGTCTTGAGCTCCAACACAACAAATTCTCTGAATTTCCCATGGACGTCTGTGACATTACTTCTCTCAAGGTGCTCAAAATGCAAGACAACGACATTGATTCAATTCCGGAAAAGATTGGCTCCCTCGTCCATCTTCAAGACCTTTTCCTCCAAGAAAACAAGATCACCACCCTTCCAGCCTCGTTTGGCAATTTGGTGGATTTGAAAAAGGTGTTTTTGGAATTCAACAAAATCACCAAACTTCCAGCCGAATTTTCCAAATTAACCAAACTCAATGTTCTCATTATGCACAACAACGAACTCAAGGTTGTTCCACCTGAGATCTTTGCACTCAAACAATTGGTGAGACTGTCTTTGGACGACAATCCTTTGTCTCCTCAAGAATTAAAACAATTAAAGACCATCGATGGTGCTTTGAATCTCGTCAATCAACAACAAAAGGTTACAAATAATGATAGTATTAGTGGAAGTAGTGGTCGTAATAGAGGAAATAGTGTTAGTGGCGGTTCAATATCGTCATCAACTGGTTCTTTTAGTCCCCTCAGTGGTAAACCTAAAAAGAAACCAGGTCATCTTACCATCTCTAGATCACTCTTTAGAGGACATTCATCCAATTTAGAGGGAGAAAAAGATAAATTCAAAAAGCAACAACAACTAAAGGAACAACAACATCAACACCTTCAAATGATCAGTGAAGATAACGACACATCACCTGTACAACAAAGCCCTATCACAAGTCAAATTACAATTAATAGTGCATTTATGGAATTTGAAGATGAGATTCAAAAAATGATCAATGAACAAAATAGCAACTCGCCAGTCACAAACTCTGAGGGTAGGTCAAGAAGATCCAGTGTCTTTTTGCCACCCACTCCCAGTATACACAAAAATTCACAATTTAGTTCTCTTCCATCATCCATTTCTCAATTTTTAAATCAAAACCAAAGTCTTATTCAACAAGCTGCTGCCAGTGGTGGTTTCCTCGACTCACCATCACTCACACCATCCTATTCATCACCCCTTTTGTCATCGTTATCAGCTTCTTCTGTCGGAAGCACTTCTTCATCGGCTAGTTCAGGCGCCATATTGGCACCTTCGTCCTCTTCATCCACACCAACACTTCCATCGGGAATTAGTCAATTGTCAATTTCAACGGGCTACACTCCGCCTACATCATCAGCATCATCATCATCATCATCATCGTCATTATCCACTTCTGATGGATCCATTCCATCATATTCTAAATTTAAAGGTACATTTGATCAATTGCTAGAGGAACAAGATTTCTCTAAAAAAAAGAGAGAAACCCTTAACAAATTATCAAAGGAACAGAAATGGAATCTATTATTACAATATAAAAATAGTACATTGAAAATGTTGTCATTAAAGAATCCTCAACCTACGAGTGGCACCAAATCATCGTCATCGTCATCGTCGTCTACCAATTCAACACCAACTTTATCATCAAACAACACTACAACTACAACCACCAGCTCTACAACATCTGTATCGAGAAATACTACATTCCAAAGTGCAAAATACTATTTTGATAATTTAGATACCACAGATATATCATTGGTGAAAGAACTATTGGAATTTCTCAAAGACAGTGGACCAGAGGTATCATTATTTATCGGGTATGGTGGCATTGAAGCCATCACAAAAATATTAAAATACAATCTCGACCATCATTCAGATGCATTTGAAGAGGAAAAGGTTGGATTCTGTTTATTATGTATAAAATATCTCGTTGAATTTGCACCCAAATCCGTCATCACCACCAATAATTCGATCAATATCATTACAATGTTTTTAAATTCAGACAGTGTTCACATCGTAACCATTATTTTGGAAATTTTTGATGAACTCTTAAAACTTCAAAACATTGGCTCGAGGTAAGTTACCATTTATTACTAGTTTTGTTATTTTTTATTAATTAACCATTTCCATAACCAATTACTAATACCCAAAGTGGTGGCATCAATAATATAAATAATAATTTTAGTGTTGTAATTGAAGCATTGAATAATTTTAAAAAGGCAAAAGGTCTAAGAAATCCTTATGTGCCTTTGATAGCATTGCTCAAGAATCAGTCCTACGATCTATCAACCAAAGCATTGCTGTTCAAGATTATTAATAATTTAATTTATTCATTTGAAGTCTTGGAAGAAAGGTTTTCAGTCATTTGTACAATGTTGAAATTGGGTGTTTTGGAGGTGGTCCAACAATTGAGAAACTTTAAAAACAACGAGTTTTTGAAATTTGAATTGGACATGTTTGAAGAGGTGTTGGACAGTGATGAAAATGAACTTATCAACAAAATTGGTAGAAGAGAGGTACTCAAGAGAATGAGCAATGAATACGATATCTCTAAGCAATCTGAAGAAACTTGTGATTTTGTTAGAGTGGTAATGGTTTCTGCTGGTTTGGGTGATTTGAAAATTAATTTGAATGAAAAAACATCCTACTCTGAGGTTATTGATTTTATTCAATCTCACTATCAAATCAAATATGATTTATCTCGTTATGGTTTATTTATTCCAGGTATTGGTAATGAAACAAACCAAAGTGGTGTTAATCAATCACGTTGGGTTGATCCTTCAAAATCTTTAATTGAAAATGGTCTAAGTGGTGAAGTAAGTTGTTTTATTATTATTAATAGTTTATCAGCTTATTAATTTATTATAAATCAGATTGTAGAATTTAGAATGATACCAAATCCATTAAATGTTTATCAAAGTATTCAAGATGATAAGAAATTTAAAACTATTGTTATTGATCCTCAATTAAAATGTTTTGAAATTGTAAATTACCTCAGATCAAGATTAGATCCAGTAGCACCTGCTTTCTCTAGAAAAGTATCAACCCTCGAGGAAATTGAAGAGGAGGAAGATACAGAGTCTGATATTTATGGTATCTATTGTTTTAAATCTTTACAAGAATATGACCAAGGTACTTGGTACCCACAGAATTCCAGATTTTTAGATTTTGATTTCAACAATATAGTCGAGGTTAAATTAAAGGAAAGATGTCTCAGAATTACATTTAGTGGTACAGAAAAGTTGATGAAGTTTGATCCAAATCAATTGGTTTCAGAGATTACCGTTGAAATTAGAAAAGAAATTGGATTAAAGATCAATGTTGAAGACTATGGATTATCTTATACACCCACCGTTGGCTCACTTGCTAGTTCAACTCATGATGGATTTTGGCTCGAATCAGACAAGAGATTAATCGATTATTCAATCATGAAAAATTCACCAGTTAAATTTAAATTTAGACCAAGATTCCTTTTTGTTCGTGTCACTGCTGAATCAGGTATTTCAGTGCCAGAGGAACAGAATAGAGGTTTAAACAACACTTTGCCTATATCAGAGATTATTGAGGAACTCGTCGAACCTCATGGTCTCAATCCTAATGAATACTCTTTGTATTTATCAAATGAATCAAATCAAAAGATCAAGCTACTCTCTAGACACAATTGCCTCAGAGATCAACAAGTGGTAAAAGATGGTTCTCATATTCTTATTACATCCAAGCAAAAGGATTTGCCATCAGATTTCAATGTATGGGATGAGCCAGAAGATTCACCAGAGACAATAACCTATACAAACTCAAACAAAGTAGCTTCCATTACATTAAACAAATTGATTGAAAAGATATCAATTCCAGAATCTCAAGATGCTTATCTCAGAAATACATTGTATCTATCCTATCGTTCTTTTATCACACCATTGATATTGTTAAACAAATTGGTTGAAAGACATTCAATTCCCTCTTCTGTAGACGTAGAAAAAGGTAAACAAATTCAAAGAAAAGTTAGATCTCTCTTTAAAAATTGGTTAGATAATGAAACACCTTTAAATAGATTAGAAGTAATTGAATTGATGAATCTAAATTTACCCTCCCAAACTGCTGAAGATGATGGTTCAAAAGAATTGTATGATTTATTTATTGAATTAACAAATAATTCAAATGTATGTATAATTTATTTATTTGTTATAAAAGATATATATTAATATTTTAAACGCTACAATTAGTATACAAAACATATGAATACTGATAATAATCACTTGGAAAAACCAAAATCAAAAATACCCAAACATCCACATGATTCATTTATATCATTGATTGAAATTGATGAGAATGAATTGGCTAGACAGTTGAGTATAATGATTTTCCCATTGTTTTCAAAGATTGAGACATCAGAGCTAATTAATCAAAAATGGTGCAAAGCACCAGGTCAGGCTAAAAATGTAATGGAGTTTGTAAACTTTTTCAATAGACTATCCAATTGGATATCTTTTAATGTTGTCAATACATCCAAACTTCGTGATAGAGCCGTGGTATTTTCTAAATTTGTTAAATTGGCTCAAGCATTTTGTGATTTGAAAAACTTCCACTTATTGATGGCCGTGTTGTCTGGTTTAAATTCTTCACCTATTCTTAGATTAAAATTCACAAAGAGTAAACTTTCCAAACATTCGAGACAAAATTTAGAAGACTTGGAGGCTCTCATGTCTACTAGCTCATCTCTTAAAAATTATAGACAAATTTTAGCAGAAACTCAACCTCCTTGTATACCTTTTATGTATGTATTCTTTATTAAAAATAATAGTTTTATATTACATACACATATTAATTACATTTTAAATATTTAAAATTTAATAGGGGATGCCATTTATCAGATTTAGTATTTATTGATGAAGGTAATCAACAAATGTATGGAAATCAAATTAATTTCAAGAAATTGGATTTATATGCAAAGACTCTTACTACACTTCAAAAGTACACCATTGTACCTTACCAATTCCATCCAGTACCAATTATTCAAAATCTTTTCAACGATCACAGAATCGTAGAAGAAAAAGCTCTCTATGAAATGTCACTCAAATGTGAACCAAGAAATGCTGATAGATCTGACTTGAGTTAGTTTTCCAAACCCTTTTTTGACCCAAAAGGTAAACCTTTACAAATAAAACTTTATTTTGCCTCAAAATAAAAGATTGAAACAAATATTCGTTATTTTCTTAATATTATTAATAAAAAGAATGCAACTTGTGTAAAAAAAATATCTTTTCATTTTTTCTATTTTTTTTTTTTTGATCATCATTTTCTATATTAGTCCACCCTCTCAAAGTTTGATGTGAGGTAAAGATAGATCGATCGATATATAAGAAATGAATGAAACATCATCATCAGCAGGAGCGGGAGAGTCTTCACTTTTGCCTATAGAAAGTTTAGATGCCAATCTCAGTATCGAGGATGCAAAACTCTATCTACAAAGCCTGATTTCAAGAGATAAAGAGATTGAAAATGAATTAAAACAATATATTCAAATGAAAGACGATATAGAGTCACAGATGGAGATTTTTGATCTTGAAATACCGTATTTATCTTTTCTTTATATCTTGCATCACAGCCCACCTCTCTAACTTGCTTATTGTTTATCATCGTTTGTATATAGAGAATATTTACAACTGTCATTAAAGAAATCTAATGAGTTGACAGAGAGAATTAGCGCCACATGTGAGTTGGCAGAAACGTTGTCGTCCAAAGTAAAAAAGGTGGATCATGTAAGAGATAGAATCAAAGAGACACTCAAAAAGGTCGACGATATTGTAGATTTAAAGAATTGTATAGAGGGCGTGCAAATGGCGATATCGAGAGAAGAGTATGAGACAGCGTCGTTTCATATACATAGGTATCTCAATATCGACAAATCGGTGCTCGATGAAGCCTCTAGCGAAAAGCTATCGAGTGCAGAGAAAAAGTTGTTGACAATGATAGAGGATCGTTACAACGAGGCGTTGGGTGCGGGTAATCAAGAGGGAGTATTGCGGTTCTGCAAGCTGTATGTGCCGCTCGAGAAGGCAGATATCGGTGTAGACAAGTACTGTAATTATCTAAAGAGTCATTCGACAAGACTAGAAAACATCATCTCGCACTATCAGAGCTACATAGCGAATCCCAAGACTATTAAACCAATATCGGCAGTGGCCTCCATCACCAAGGTATTTGAGCACTATGCCTCGCAAATTGAAGACCATCTCGACCTGATAAAAACAGAGTTTGGCCTGCACTTTGCCCCCCATTTCATCCTCTCTATGTCCCAGCAATGCGACACCTATGCCACCAAGGTGTACGACTCTTTTAACGAGCAATTCCAAATCCAAAAAAATGTTGATCAGGTGTTACTCTACAAACAACAGTTGGAGAGAAGTGGTGGCTATCAACAACAACACCAAGAGAAAATAGATCCTAGATCTTTTGCCCAAGCCCTCGATGAAACTGTAATGATCAGTAAGGCAACAAAGTTTTATGAAAAGTACCTATTGAAAAAAGAAAACGCAATTAAAGAAGAAATTAAACAGGAATTGGTTAGACTAAATAATATAGTCGTAAATAATAGTAACAAGATTAATAGTAATGGTGAAGATAGTAATAATAGTAATAACAATAACCAAGATAATTTATCATCATCGTCAACAACAACTACAACTACAACAATAGATCCATTAAAAATTTATAACAACCTAACAAAAATCAATTTAAAACAATCAATGTATTCAAGTACTACAAAACAAAAGATGAATCAATTGTTGGGTAATTATATATTATTAGAGGAATACTTTATGGTTGAAAGTGTAAATAAGGCAATTCAAATGGAAAATCAACCTTCAATATCAAATACCACACCTTTATCATCATCATCAACAACAACGACAACAAATCCACAAAACACAACCGCCAACTCAAGCACTAGTGATAATAATATGATGGTAGATTTTATATTCTTTGTTTTGCAAAAATCATTACAAAGATCATTGGAATCTCAACAAATCCAAACTTTAAATATCATTATCAATAGATTATGTAGAATTTTAGTACAAAACAAAGAGAATCTTCAAAGAACATTTAGAGAGCAAATCATTAGATCAAATTCAAAATCAAATATAGATTACCATCAACCAATGATTACATTAAACAATATTGAAACCAGTTCAGAATATATCCTCAGACTAAAGAAAGAGTTGGACACAAAATCTGAGAAAATATTTAATTTAAATCCAAAACAACAACAACAACAGCAGCAGCAACAACAACAACATAATGAAGAAAAAGATCAAATCAATTTACTTAGTACAGAGTTGGCCAATTGTTCAAAATCTTATACCAAACTTTTACAAGAGGAAATTGATTCATTTTTCAAAAGTATTCAACCTCGTTTGAAAAATGTATTGTTTCAATTTACAAATGTATCCTATGAAATCAATCAGGTTGAATATGATAACAATGACATCAACGATCCTTTTGCTCATCAATTCACCATGGATATCTCTGTATTTTTAAAACCATTCAAAGAACATCTGTCTCAAACAAACTATGATCTTGTGGTTCATCACACTCTTCACTTTTTATTAAAGAAAATTGAAGCCGCCCTCTTTCAAAAACATTTTACTCTTTTGGGTGGTCTCCAATTTGGTAAAGATCTGAGAACAATTTCAAACTTTTCCACAAAAATTTGTCAATCCTCGACAAGAGACAAGTTTTACAAACTAAACCAAATGTCTTCATTTTTAATATTGGAAAATCTGGCACAAGTTCAAGAGTTTTGGCAAGAAAATAGTCAAAATTCTACTTGGAAATTATCTTCTCAAGAGGTGAAGAAACTTTTGGCACTGAGATTAGATTTCAATCAAGATAAAATTTCTAAATTAAATATTTAACAATAAATTCTAGGGAGAAAATTGATCTTTTTTTTATTTGAAAACTGTAATGGTACGGATATAAATTTGTCCATGATAATCTAGATAAAACACATTTGCCTATATCATTAATGAATTGCTTTTTTAATAATACATAGTTTATATAAATATATTTTATTTTAATTGTTGTTCTTTTTGGTCTTGTTGTTCTTGTTGTTTTTGTTTTTGAATTTGGATAGGTAAAACAACCTCATGCAAGAAATATGAAAAGTGTTGAGTATCCAAGAGCATTTTAACAAAATCTTTGTTATGTTCGGATACTGATGAAAGGAATTTAAGTTTATGTTTTTCTATATCCAAACTATCATCGATTTTACATTGTAAAAATTGACTTTCAATCTTTTTGACCAACCACCATATATATTGTTGAATGGTATTGAAAATATTTTGAATTGATTCCATTTGTTTTGGGGTATTCTTGATTGGATTAAAATTTTTGTTTTGTGATAATAATTGATTATAGTTTTGTAAATTACCAAATCTATTTGAATAAATATTAATATCAATATAAAACAAGTTGAGATCAACATTAATAATACATACAATTTTAAGAATTCAGGGATTAAAGGTGGAGGATGGCAACCGTTGTAGATAATTTTGTTATTTGAAATATCAACGATTAAACCTTCAAAATTCTTTTTTCTCAATACTTGAACACCTGCTATAAATGGAACAGGAGCCTCCAAGTAATCTACAAGAGCCAATGGTAAAATTGGCATAAATAAACCTTGCCATATAAATGGGTGAATAAAAGAAACCATTGAAAAACAAACTGAAGATAAAGTTGATAAATTCTCACACACAAATACTACTCTTTGTTCCAACAACACTGCTCCTAATATTTTTAATATATTTTCCAATGTTAAATTCAAAAATGCACCACTAATGGCCCACTCTGAAATTGATTTTGAATTGACTTCATTTTTATTTCTACCATTCTAAATTATAGATTCGTTAATATATTTATGAGATACATATTGCTTATAGATTTAATAATAATATAATAATCATAAATAAATAACCTACGGGTATATTGTATTTTCTTAGATTTACTTCACCGGGAAACATAAATTCATATGAAGAGCCAGGAGAACCAATAGATTGACTATAATAGTATTTTAAGATTTCCAAAAGATTTTGTTTATCAACCAAATGCTTATAGTCATCTTGTTTAGGTACAATTCCTCCTTCTTTATCATCATTATTCTTATCTTTATCATCAACGTTATTTTCTTGTTCTTCTTTTGATTGATCTTTTTCTTTTGTTGTTTCTGGTGTTTCAACTGGATGTTGTTGTTGTTGCTCTTGTTGCTGTTGTTGTAATTCTTTTTCTTTTTCTTTTTTCATTTCTTGTTCAGATTTTATAATTTCATCTTCAGCTGATGATAATTCTCTAGTGATGGTAATTAAACGATCTTGAGCTAAAATATATAATAATACATCGAAATGAATTTGAAATATTGGAACCTTGGATAGAAAACAATAACACCTTGTTGTAGATATATAGTGGGGGAGTTTGTCTAGGGTTTTTGGTTGATTAGAGAAAAAGTTTGGTGTTGTGACGAGTAGTTCAGGCTTTGAAACACAGATGCCATAGAGTGGCTCTTGGCCTGATAAAACAAATGTATAGAAGTGATTGGATGTGTGTAAATGAGGTTGTCCAAATAAAACTTCATTTAAATTGGAACATGATGGTGTTCTTTTAATAATATATGGTATAATTCCATTTGGAAAACAAAATTCTGTTACTTTTGGTGGAACTCTATAGATGTTATTATTGTTATTTTGTATTAATATTATTATTATTATTACTATACAATCAATCAAATATAAATATAAATATTACTCTTTATCAGGAGGGTAAGAGAATAATAATTCTGGTTTGTGAATAAATCCAATTCTTGGATTAGAATCTGCTGGTAATCCTACAACAATAAAATGTTCAAATAATTTTGGAATATTAATAATTTCTTGAGGTGGTGTTGTTGGTTGTTGTTGTTCTTTCTCTTCCTCTTCTACTTGTTGTTGCTCTTGCTGTTCTTGTTTTTGTATATTTATTAATTCATCCTCTTTAACTTCTTCACTAATTTGTAAAGATTGTAAATTTATATTTGTACTATTCTCATCTATAATTTCAGACATTGTTGGAGGTGATGCTATCATATCCTCTGTAATTTGGATTGGTGATGTTGTTGCAGGTGTAATTTTATCTGTAATTTCAACAGTAAGAGTTGTAATACTATTATGAAGTTGTTGTTGTTGTTGGCTATTACTATTATTAGTATTATCAACACTATTATTAACAGGTGACAGTGGTGCAGATGAACTATTTGTATCTATACTACTAATACTATCATTTCGACTTAGAGTATCTGTTGACAAATCTTCTGTAAACTCTTCTTTGTCTTGTTGTTGTTGTTGTAAATTAACTACTTGTTGTTGTTCCTCAATGTTGCTATTACTATTAATTAAAGATTCATCCATAATCCTATGATCTCTCTGTGCTTTAGAAAGATATTTATATTGATAAAACTAAAAAAAGAATAAATCTATAGATCTAGAGAGACTATTTCAAACAAAATGTATCACTTTGAAAAAAAAAATAAAGTTTTTTTTATTTATTTTTTTTTTAATTTTTTTTTAATTTTTGCACATGTGTGTGGTGCGGTGTGTCATATGACCAAAAATTGCACAACACCAGCTATTCTTTTCTTTTTGTCAAATAGGCCTGGATAAATGAGATGACAATGAGCCCCATGACAGAGATGTCGGGGAGATGGGGGAGATAGAGTGAGTTGTTGAGCGGGTCCATCGACATGTTGATAAAGTTTGTGTTGCTGTGGGCGGTCGAGATGTTGCTGGGGATGGTCTTGTTTTTGTCGAGTGACTCGTAGAATATCCAGCTGGAGGCGCGTTGGCTGTCGTCGAGAACAAGGGCCGGCGGAATGACTTTG
This sequence comes from Polysphondylium violaceum, assembly GCA_000277445.1. Classification (NCBI taxonomy): domain Eukaryota; phylum Evosea; class Eumycetozoa; order Dictyosteliales; family Dictyosteliaceae; genus Polysphondylium; species Polysphondylium violaceum. Next base: position 27,515 of record AJWJ01000064.1, on the reverse strand, counting down.
TGGTTGAGGTACAGCGTCAACGACTTGTTGGGGCCAAACGTGATGCGGTGTCTGGGATTGGCATCCAGTGCGTCAATACATGCACACGCGTCGTCGTAGATCTTGCCGGGGCCTCGGGGGACGGCGTGCTGGTGTTGGCCAATTAGGTCCAACAGGATTTGAATCAGTGCGTACATGAATCTCTTACTGCCGTCTTTGGATTTGCATTTGTGATTGAAAAAGTAACAATACTGTTTACATCCGTTGCAATAGAGATTGCGAATGGGGAAACGATCGCTCAGGTATTGGTAAAAGATGTCGTTGTCAGACATGGGATGGAAGCGGGTCCAGTCCAGGTCATCGAGACTGTTGAACGATGTTTGGGCGTTGAACAAGACCCGGTAGTCGTCGGGAATGAATCGGTATTTCTTTTGAAACTCCAGCAGTTGTTTGATACTTTGTTTCTTTTCGGCCTCGAGATAGAGATTGATGATCTTACTGGGCGAGGCTGGCTTCGGGTCGGTCTCAGATTCCACAGCGTCAAAGAGCTTGATCACCAACGAGGACCCTCTACGGAACCTGTCGGCCAAAAGCGACTCTAATATGGAACATGGAATTTGGTTGGTTATGTGATGAGAGATAAAGGTAAGGTGTTTTTCTATATTCTCGCGATGCACGTTATTTGTGATGATGTTGGGCGAGAAGGGTAGGTTGGAGAAATTATAATACAGGAATCTGAGACAATGAAACGATTGGCAAGAGTCGAGGGCACCGGTCAAGTCTTCTCGGAGCAAAAGATTGAACTGATACAGATGGTATAAATAGATAAAAGGACATTTGACAAACAAATGGGGACATGGGGCAAAGGCAATGTTGTTGGCTCTGTTGAGAGCACGCTCTATAAAGAGCTTCTCCCACTCATTGTCGGGATTGCAGTCGCCGATGTCTTGGAGCAGGGTCATGTTGTTTTCTGTAAGTGCAATAATGATGTATTGTAGATAGTTTACACGCATGTTTCTTTGCTTGCAAAAGTAAAACTGCTTGATGGCCTGGTCAAGATCCGGATCAGCCTCCACCACAATCTTGTAGTTGAGTCTCTGATTGGAGGGATTATTTAGCATGTAATAGACCCGGTTGGGCAAATTGGGCTTTTGTTGGAATTGTTGGGAGTTGATCATGTATTCCAGGACGGAAAAGTTGGACAACACCAGTACCGACTCCCTCTCTGACACGGTCTCCACAACTCGGTGTCCATAGCTAGTCAGCACCTTGATGGCCTCCAAATTTCCAGTATTGAGAAACTTGAGTAAAAAGAAGGCAAAGTCAAATTTAAAGCCATTCTCAATGATGTACTGCAACACACTGGGGGCGATCTGGGGGCCAGGATAGAGCTTGGTGGAGAGGGCGTTGATTTCTTTTAAAACAATTTGAATGGTCTCCAATTGACCGTAGGATAAGAGCGTTTCGTTGAGATTGTATAAAATGTATTCTTGGGTGCCACAGACGCGATACACGTTGATGATTGTCTGGGTATCTTGGTTTTGAACAATTTTTTTAAACGGTGTCATTAGCAATGATGCTATCTTTCGTGATTCAAACGAAGGACTCTTTTCATAAAAGTAATTGAATATATTGCAATGGCCATTCCTCAACGCATATGATATCGCGGTCACTATACATGGGTCATCTAAATGCTCGGGTTTGATATTTTGCTTTATAATGTCCAAATGGCCATTGGATGCGCAGAATTGGATCCACTTGGATGAAATTTTCAATGACCCTACCTTTGTTTGCAGATAGCGCACCAACTCGCTGTTGCCCGACGATAGAGCAAAGTCCAGGATTAAGGAATCCCTTGTGCTCTCATGAGAGACAAGATTTGATTCTATAAAGAATGTGACCAATTCAAGGTGCCCTTTCTTGGCGGCGGCCAACAGGGCCCTCTTATTCTCATTAAATATCTCTGGTTTGTATCGGTAGAGGTACTGCACCAATTCCCAATCGTTTCTCTCGCAAGCATAGTAAAGAGTGGCTCCTGTACATCCTTCATTTCTATTCTCTGCCAGATAGAATACAATTTCTTTCCAACAATGTTTGATGGCTAAATCCATCGCATCAGTTGTAACATCAATGTTTGTTTTGGTGCTCAAGTATAAAACCAAATCCAAGTGGCCTGAATCTATAGCAAACAACATTGATTTATGTGTCGGAAAATAACCTTTTCCAATCAAGTACTCTACAATCCTTATGTTGCCTCCTCTACAAGCAAGATCCACAATAGTCTCTCTCCCTTTGCCCTTTTTTAAATGATTCTCCTTTATTCTCTTTTTCTTACTATTGTTACTATTATTACTATCACCATAACGATTGTAAAGATCATCTTCCTCATGATCGTCGCTACCAAACCCATTGCCTTGAACAAGCGGTTTCCTGACCCGATATTTTGCGACATGATATCTATTTCTATTGGTATGATAAAACATGTCTGGCACCAGATCATAGATTTTGTAAAACAAATCAAAGTCGTTGCTATACATCAGTAATCGAGCTATCGACGAAAAGGATAGTCTAAATACAACACTGTCCCTATTTTTCATTGAATACAAAAGCTTGTCATACAAGAGATGAAAATATCTATTCTCTGATATCCAATCGGCGGTCATCGAGGGATCGTTGAAATGTTTGACAACCTTTGCTTTTGCAACCCCATAATAATTTCGCTCCTGTCTATCTCTTATCACCACATTGGGTCTATCAGCATAATTGGTGTATGTCATATTTCTAATATCCTTACTAACTGAACATGTCTTTAAACTTGCTAAAATACTATTATTTAAATAAACGTTTCTCCATATTTGTAAAAATGAAGAACTATTGTTACTATTATTATTGCAACTACTGTATTCATATTGCATCATATCATCATTGTTATTCATCTTATAACAAGATATATAGATTTACTAAATTTAATTAGCAAAATTAATATATTTGCAAAACTTCATTCGCCCTGTTTTTGCCCAAAATATCCAAAAAAAAAAAAAAAAAAAAAAAAAAAAAAAGAAAAAAGAAATGGGAATATCAATGATTTGAAAAATAATATGAATTTATTCATTGTAGATGTATGCTTTAAAGCTAGATATGAGGGATATGGCGTAGATTGAAAGATAGGGTAATCGAGGTAAATGGACATTGAGGTTATATTTTCCAAAATTTAATGTATAAATAAATGAGGATGGATATTTGTTTTTAAGGTCTTCATTCATATTAATATTATTATTATTATTTGATGTTTCTAGACTGAGGAGATAAATTGATTTTTTAATTTTATCTTTAAATACAATGACTGGGGAGGAAAAATTAGTGTCAATCAATAATTCCAAACTATTGTTGGGACCAAATGAAACGGATGAATTTACTAATAATAAACGAGTACATCCACAGATACCTTTGGGAAACACTTTAATGATCTCTTGATTGGAATTGTGACCATTTTTGTGACTGCCAAAACAATCCAATATTAATTGGCATGCAAAACCAACTAATCTCAAACCACCTTCGGGATGTCTACATTGATGAAAGACAAATGGAGGAAAAGCAATTTTACAAAGAAAACAACAAGACATGCCAATCGACGCAACTTTTGGAGACAAGTAGTTCCATAATAAATCATTTTCTTTTGGACCAAATGAATTCCAGTATTTTTTGATGAGTGACAAAGGATAGGGACCCAAGATAGACGGATAATCAATTTTGATGATTTTATCAAACATTCTTTTAAGGCACATCAAGTAATTGAGATTCTTGTTGGGTTCGCTTTCAAGTTGATTGACAAAATAAATGACCCTTTCTTTGGGATTCTTTTCTCCATAGAAATTGATTTTGACAAAATACTTTTTAGGTCTGACAACAAAGATTCGATAGTTGTTGAGAAAAAAGGTCAACGAAACTCTGTCTATCATATTATAATAGATGAAATCTACCAACTGCTTGTTGAACCGTGAAGTATGGGCATGAAGGTAAATGTTTTGGGTGTAGGGCAACTGGTTGTTGAAATTGTAGTAGAGAAACTTGAGTTTTTTGATTTGGCCAAACTTGTCCATCACAAAGTCCTCTCTGCTGGTCAATCCATTCAAATACAAGTAATAGTTTAAAATATATGGCGACTTCTGAAGGATATCGGGTCGGGGCTTAAATTCCACGCCATAGTGAGCAGCGATTGTCCTTTCGTAGAGGTATTTGGGGAATCTATTTTTCTTGTGCAGATTATTGATATCTTGAGTATGGTACAACGTGTCTATGATATCAAAATAGCCATGTTGAAGAGCAAAAACAAAGTATTGGACCTGGTTCAATGGAATCTTTTTTGCGGTGCAATAGTAGAACTGTTGAATCGATTTCTGTTTGTCAAAGTCTAGAGAGACTACAACATTCAATTTGAATTGACAATTATGTATTTGGTACCTAAACGATTTTGGTGTCGTCAGATCTTGTTCAAAAGTGTTGTAGAGCCATTGCACAGATTCAAAGCAATTCAGCTCGACCCAATGCTCGTAATTTTGCAAGAGATCAGCTTTAAACGACCCTATTATCACTTTACATTTCTCTAAATCGCCTTTTAAAAGATTGTAGAAAAAGAGTTCCCCCAACCTATAGTTATAATTGCTGGAATTGACAAAGTAGTCGAACACTCCAGTGAGGCCAAGTGTGTCACTCATCGCAGTGGCTATTCTTCCAATGGAGGAGGAAAAACCAGGATAAACGAGTAAAACCTTGAGGATATCCGCTACACGAAGTGAGGTACTAGAGTAGAGCTCTTTTGCTCTTTTGGCCAATAGAGTCTCTGTGCGATACGAATAATCAAAGGTACCCAAGCTATTCTTGATGAGATACTCTAGTATGTTGTAGTGTCTGTTCTTTAGGGCATAATACATATTATATCCACCCGTCCTGTAGCCATCTCTTTGCACGAGTTTGTGGTACTTGACAAACATCTCTAAATGCCCATTGGAAGCAATAAACTCCAAACAACGACTGGCAATTGTCAATTCTGCAAATGTGCTTTCCAAGTACTCGACCAACTCTTTGTTGCCCGAGGATAGGGCAAAGCTCATTACATCACTCTCCATTACCTTTTTCTTGCTAATGGTTCCTTCATTTATCAACAATTGAACAAGACCAAGATGACCTCCTTTGGCCGCCCCAAGCAATAGATTGGCATTGTCAACAAACTTGCTAGAATCCAAACCATAGAGGATTTCCAAGAGATCCCCATCGTTCTTTTCACTAGGATATCGAAGACTCTTTGCAGAGTAACCTACTCCATTCTCTGCCAAATAGACAACAATTTCTTTAAAACCATGCTTGATTGCCAAATCCATTGCCTCGGATGTAGCCTTGATACTCTTGCAATAGCGGACAATATACCGCACAACCTCTAAATGGCCCTTTTCCACGGCATACAGTAATCCTCTCTCGGTGGCAAAGTACCCCTGTCCCACCAAGAACTCAACTATCCTTGTACTCCCGCCCTTGCATGCAAGATCCACAATCGTCTCCTTGACCCCTGCATGATACTTTAGTCTACTCTTCTTGCTTTTATTACATCTCCTTAAAAAATCTCTTTCGTCCTCACTCTTTGACCTCTCCTTGCCATAGAATCTGTTTCTGTTTGTGTGATAAAACATGTCTGGCACCGCTTCATAAAACCTCTGAAACATCGCATAATCCTTATTATGTATCAAGAGTCTAGCCACTGAGGCAAAGGACAGATGAAAGACTGTTTTGCTGTGCATCAACTTATCATACATCAGATAAAAGTACTTGTTTTTCGATATCCAATCGGCAGTCATCATGATGTCGTCAAAGTACATTACCTTGTCTCTATCGATACCCGCCGTGCTTCGACTACGATACACGCGCATTTTTGTATCTCTAATTTTCTTGTACCTGTGACCAAATCCCTTGTCCATGTCAATTACATCAAAATTAACTCTAGTCTTTAATCTCTTCAACACATCGTTCCTGAGATACTGGTTTCCCCATACTTGATAAAACAAAGATCCATTGTACTGACTCATCGTATCACTCGTGACCCCAGTAGTATTAGTCATAGTATTTGCAATAATAGCTAACCATTTATAATCATTTGCCAATTGATTCCAATTGTAGAATTTTTATCTGTAAAAAATAGAGGGTCGCAAAAAAATTCATTGAATTTCTTTAAAAGGGGGAATTGGATTGGATACTAATAATTTATTTTAATATTTATTTGTTTTACGAAGCATTTCTTGGCTTTCGTATTTTATTTCTACTATTAGTAATAGTTGTAGAATTACTATTACTATTACTATTGCTATTGTTATTATTACTATCATTGTTACTATTGTTATCACTAATATTGCTATCGACGCTACTATTAGATATTGTTGATGTAGTTGTGGTTGTGGTTGTGGTTGTTGTTCTATTTATATTATTAGAATTACAGTTTTTTAGAGAATATCTTGAATTTCTTAAAAATGGATTTGATTTTTGTTGTTGTTGATTTGTTGTTGTATTTACATTATTTACACTAACCTTTAAGTTATTATTACTATTATTTCTATTATGGCTACTACTATTGCTACTATTATTATTGGTGGTATTGGCAATAATATTATTGGTACTACTATTGGTGTTTGTTGAATTACTCTGTGAGTTGTTATTGTTGCTATTGCTACTATTACCATTTAAATTTTCATCCTTAATATAACCATTTTTAATTAAATGAGAGTTGGCTAATTGAGAGTAATCAGTTTTTAACAAGATCTGAGTTGGAATGGATACCATAAAATATCTGTGTTGCAGTGCCTGTAATGCCGACGGTCTTTTCAGAGGATCGTACCTCAACAGCTCAGTGAGCAGATCGATTGCATCTGGATTGGCATTTGGTAATAATGTCGCTAAATTGGTTGCTGGCATCTGGTAGATAGGTATGGGGTGGTTAGAGGGGATCGGTTGTATCATGACAGGAGGTAGTTAGTAGGTAATACATACATTGGGAAATATAAAATTCATGGACTGGGCCAACTTCATACCATCGCTCCACGTGTGGTGATTGGGTGTACCCAACACAGAGCAGATTTTGAATAGTTGATCGATTTCGCTGGTGCCTGGAAACAAGGGTTTCAGGGAATAGAGTTCGGCCATCATGGCACCGATGGCCCACATGTCGATGGGCGAATTGTAAAACGAACATCTGAGCAACACCTCGGGCGCCCTGTACCATCGGGTAGAGATGTAATCTGTAAATGGAGGCTTAGAGTTTATTTCACGTGCCAATCCAAAATCTGCAATCTTGAGTGTGTCGTCCATCATCAATATATTCTCTGGTTTTAAATCTCTATGAAAATATCCTGTGGAATGCATATAATATAATGCCTGTAGCATTTGATAACTAATGTATAACAGTATGTTAGAAATCATAATAACAACAACAATAACAAAAACAATACTACATACATTATATTTCTAATTGTACTTTCGGGTAATAACTTTGTGCGATCTTTAATGGTTTCGTATAGATTGTTTTCTAGATACTCAAATATCAAGAACAACTCGTTGTTTTCAAATATAACACCTAATAAGTCAACGATATTTGGATGATTCAATTGATTCAGTGATCTAAGTTCACGTAGTTGACAACAGTCGCCATAGGTATTGAATTTTCGCTTCATTCTTTTAATAGCCACAATTTCTTTGGTTACTTTATGATAAGCTTTAACAACATCACCATAGGCACCATCACCTATTTGTTTTAATATTATATATCGGTCCATCAATGATTCTTTTGGCTCCTGTTCTTTTTCTTTTTGTTGTTGTTGTTGCTGCTGTTGTTGTTTTTGTTGTTTTTGTTGTTGTATTTTTTGTTTTAGTATATTGTATTCTTCAATTAAAGCTGATTTATCTTTTTCTTTTTGTTGTTGCTGTGGTTGGAATTGTGATAATGATGGTGCCGACGACGATAATGACGGTGATGGTGATGGTGACTGTGATGTATTAATGATACTATTATTACTTATAGATAACGAATGTATCTCATTCAGTGATTGAATAGAGGTACCACCGGCTATCATATGAATTGCATGGTTGGATGATGATAGATACTGTTGCTGTTGCTGTTGTAACGATGCTGTATTTGTCGATGATGTAGATGTTGTTATTAAAGGAGGTGAGGTAGATGGTGATGCTAGACTCGAATGAAGGGTGGGTGTAGGAGTGGACATCATAAAAGTATATATAAACTAATTATTTGTGTCTTATTTGAACATCTCCAAATGTACTGTTTGCGCTCTCTCTCTCTTTAATTGAAAAACGATTTCATGTATCTATTTTTATCTATCTCGAATCAATAGATATATTTATATTTGTTAAAACTAAAATCTTTTGATTATCTCTGAAAACACATCAGATTTTTTGACAATTTTAAAAAAAAAAAATTTTTAAAAAAAAAGAAATTAATTTTGATTTTCTGTCTCAAAATCCATGGGTGGGAGACCCATCACCATTTAAATCATAGAGAAACCATCTTTTAGTTTGTGTAAAAATATTTATTATTATTTCAATGGTTAGAAAACAAGAGTGGATATTATGAGTTATTATTACACAAACAAACAGACATTTTGTTGTTATAAAGAAATAATTATAGAACCAAAACTCTACAACGAGTGATTGTGCAAAAATGGGTGTGTTGGGTGAGTGTGTTTGTGGGCGATTATTCTTTTTTTTCACACAAAGATTTATTTTACTATGCAGAGAGGGGGGTATCACTATGATCACACACATTTACCACTATTAACACAACAATGAAAAATAATATTAATTTAATAATATTAATATTATTAAACTAATTATTGGCAGTATGCTTTTAATTTCACCTGCTCTACATTTATCTTCTTAATATATTAATCACAATACTCCCTCTCTCTGCGCAACAACAATATAACAATCACAGATATAGATTTCACAATATAATAATAAAAACAATACAATGAAATTTCATAGAGGGAGATTATCTCCTATAAAAGGGATATTATTAATACTGTTTTTGGTGATTTGCAGTGCTGCCACTATAATGGCACAAGGGGATCCATTTTCAACAGGTGGATCAATAACAACTCTTGATAGTGGTAATGGCGACAGTAGCAGTAGTTTTGATGGTCAATTGGAGCCAGAAGATGGACCTTCAACACCAACACCAACACCACCACCAACACCAACACCACTTGATGACGCTGCAGCCGTTCCATTCAATGAATGTATTGGGGAATTGAGTTATTTAGAATTAGACCAAATCCAACCATTTGGATTCAACCAAAACACCTACAACTTGAAATGGAAGAATGGTTCTTTTCCAGATGTTACAGTCTTAGTTGACAACCAAGGCAATCCATTGTTTGTCGGCAAAACTCATCCATATGAAAACCTCAGAGATAATGAAAAGATTTTCAATCTATTGGGCAAAAATGATATCAAGAGTCTTATGCACTACAGCTGCGGCAACAAGCCAACCTCTGTTTCATTTTCTTTTGACACACCATTTGGTGAAAACAAAGAATTTATTTTAGCCATCTTTGGACTTGCCCAACATACTCAACTCAATATCACTGCTTTTGATTGGGGTGGCCATGAATTGATGGCTGGCGCCACTTGGGATGCTTTGGACAAAGGTTTACTTAGCCACGGAAACACTGACATCCTTTCAATGATCTCCAATTTAAATTCCCCATCTCTCTTGCAACAACACAAAGGCAAAGGAGCTGCTCATGGCGGTCTTCATGGAGGCAACCCACATCACCAAAATCCACACCACGATGACAAAAAACACGGACCAGGTGCAAATGTCAAATGGACTGGAAGCTCCATTACCAGTTACGCCATCTTTAATCCAGCTCTTACAGCATCCAAGATTAGCAAAATCACCCTCACCATTGCAGCCACCTGCAAACCACCTGAATGCAAAGGTCTCAACCTTTTCTACTCTTTAATCGCTAATGACATTTGTGTTAAACAAACTGCAACTCCATTCGTTGAACCAACTGAAGAAACAGTAACCATAAGACCAAGCAGAAGACCAAGACCAACCGGTCCCCCTTCAACCAGAACCCCTCTCCCAACTTCAGGTAAAAAGGCCCAACTAAAACAAAATCACTAAATCAAAATTTATCACACTCACCCAAAATTTACAAAAAAAAAATAAAACAAACATCAATGATTGAAAGCATAATAAAGCCATCGATAGTCTCTTGTTTAACTGTTACAGCAAACAACAACAATTGTATTTATATATATATAAATTTAAATTTAGTTTATTGTTTTTGTTTTTTTTTAATTGGCTTTGAAACTTTTTCTACAGGCTCTTTTCTTTTCTTATCGGTACTGGTTGGCTTTGATGGTGATTTATTATTATTATTACTATTACTATTATTACTCTTATTATTTTTCTTTGTATTATTTGTATTAACTTTTTCTACAACTTGTTTATCTTCTTCATCATCGTCAAGTTTATCCAAAGCATCAACTTCATCTTCCTTCTTCTTTGGTCTACTTTTAACTTTATTTTCAACTTTTGCATCGGTGGTTGCATTCTTTCTGTCCTTTTTAGATTTTTCAATGTTTTCAATCATCTTGTTTTGGATGTCTTTCTTTTTACTTTGTTTTGCTTCTTTCTTTTCCTCTTTTTCTTGTTTCTTTTTCTTTTCCAATTCATATAGTTCACCTTGTTGAATGTCGAGTAATCTGAGAATTCTCTTTGCCAAGTCTTTGTTTGCTTGTTTTTGAGAGTTCTTATAGACGACAGAGAGGGCATGTTCTACATCTTTACAAGAGATCAAAGATTGAACTTGATCCAATTTGATAAATGTCAAAACGTTTTGAATGAGATTGACGAGGATGTTTAAGACGGCGACGACAGTTTGTGGTTTGAATTTTTGATTTTGTGAAATGTTGACCAAAAGTTTGGTGAGACTGGCAACAATTGAGGGGAAGTGCTCAATGAGTAACACACCATTTTCGCCAAAAGAGTCTTTACGTTTAAACAAGGCATTCATAATGTCCAACATCTTTTTCAAGTTGAAATCGTTTTGAACGGATTCAGTGATACTGAGAAGCTTGGAAATAGATGACCAAATCAAGGTGGGGAAACGTTGAGAGAATTCTGTAAAGAAGGTGGTTGGTACCAAATTGGTTCTATTGAGTAAATGATCGAGAATGATATTTAATTTGGTGGTAAACATGGTGACATCTAAGGCACCAAATTTAGATGGAGCGGCAACGGGGGTAGCAACGGCTTTGGCAGTCTTGGATTTGGATTTTGGAGTTGCTGGCACAACTGGTGCTGGTGCTGGCATTGACATTAAAACTCTGATAGTTGTATAAAGTGAGTGACCTGATAAAAGGTAAAAGAATGGATTGTTTTCTTTAACTGGTTGTTCTTCCTCTTCCTCTTCTTGTTCAACTTTTTCTTCCTTTTTGTCTTTTTTGTCTTTCTTTTCTTTTTTACCTTTCTTTTCCTTGGGTGGCTTGACTTCCTTTTCAGTGGATTTGATGATATTGTCAAAGAATTGGGAGGCAAGATTATTCAATTCCTCAGCTTTAACGGTGGCATCGGTGGTTGAACGAATTTGTGAAAACTTGTTTTTGAATAAACCAATCAATCTATTGGAGACAGATGGTTCATCAAATGTGGTGGCATCAATCATGAGTGGCATCATCTTGAAAATGTATTCATTTGGATTGTTGGTGAATTTCTTGATATAGGTTTCAAGTAAATCAATTAAACGGATCTTTAAGTTGATGGTTTGACTCTTGACGTCGGCAAAAGTATTCTTTTTCTCTTTTTTACTTTTGAAAATTTCAATTAAATGATTGTCCAAAGCTCTAGCTTCTGCGGCACTTGGTGGAGCTGCATCGTCTTCATCTTCGTCATCGTCTTCAGTCAATAAATGTTTACCTAATTTTTCCTTGAGTCTTGCAACCAATTCTGGATTAACAGTGTTGTCGTCATCATCATCTGAATCTTCGTCCATTTCATCATCATCGTCCTCTTGTTCCTCATCATCTGAACCTTCTTCTTGTTCATCTTCTTCATCATCATCTTCTTCTTCTTGTTGTTCTTTTTCTTTATTGTTTCTATCTATATCTTCTTGAGTGATTGGTTTAAAATCTTCGTCTTCTTCATCTTCTTCCTCTTCGCCGGCATTGAATAATTCTTCAACTGGGGCTTTAACCATGGTTAAAATGTGTTCGAGGACTTGGAATGAAACATAGTCGGCAAAGATTGAAAAGAATTGTTTGATAATGACTCTGAGTACGTGTGATGGTTTATCCAATAAACCAATTAAATTATCCAAAAGAATCATAAATGGTAATGGACGATCGGCAGCGGTGGCAGCAGATTTCTTGTTGGCGGCAGGTTTCTTTGGATTGGTTAAATCTTGGAAAGAGTCGACCAAATCTTCAATGATTTCAGAGATTTCTTGTGGCTCGGTCAAGTATTGGAGGGAAACGTGAGCAAACAACAATTCAAAGCCAACAAGTTGATTGGATTTGGCTTGTGGTGATTGGTGGATGGATTGAATGATTTTGAACAACTTTTCAATGTTTTTGGTGCCCATTGGAACAAAGGTGGCCAACATTGGCTTATTTTCGTGTTTGGAGACGAGAATGTCAAATTGGAATTGAGCCAATTTGGTGGCCCACAACTCGCCGTTGCTCATCGAGCCATCGATGGATCCAGTGTGTAATGATTTGAATGAGAGCTCTTCCAAAACTGAGCAGAATCTATTAAAACAGCTGTCTCTGGTGGTTTGGGTCAACTCTGGCACTGGCTTGTTGTTGTATTGTAAATCTTGTAAAAACTTTTCTTGCTCAGATAAAACGGGGGCGGCTGGAGCCTTGACATTCTTTTTGCCCTTGGCGACAGGGGCGGCTGGAGTGGCGACGGGGGCAGAGACACCGGGAAGGAAATAAGAGTTAAAGTAGAGGAATTGTAAAAGATTTAAAATGGTTGGTTCCAACTCGACGATAAATTCGTTGGGCTTTTGAACAATCTCTTTGGTGACGTAACCAATTTGAGAGATGACCCAATGTCTGTGAGTGTTGACCAATTTCTCTTGATTTGCTTCCTTGTGAACTTCGTCGACGTCCATGTCTTCCTCGGTGGTTGTCGAGGCTGTGACGGGGCTGGTGGTGCCAGCTTTCTCTTGATTATAAAAAGTACGATAAAGATGCTCAAAATACAATTTAATGCCGGCAGCATCTAAATTCTTGACGAGTTCGCTGATGACGTCGACGGCAATGTTTGCGTCGATTCTGTCGTATTCCTTGGAAAAGAACAACACCAAGGCCAATCTGTGGGCTTGACTAATGTCGGCAGTCTTGCTGATGCATTGAAGAGCTTGAATACCAACTTCATGAAGACTACTAGTTTTCTTTAATGACTCTGAGAGTGACAAAATGACTTGGGTTGAGAATATATCGGAAATGATTTCGGGGTGGACCAAAGGCAACAACATTTCAAACAATTGTAAGCCTAAATATTTTCTTTGTGATGTGGATTTAAATAGATTCTCTTCGACAATCATCAACCAAAACTCACTAATGGTGGCATTGTCGTGATGATCGGCCAAAAGTATTTCAAATGTAAATTTCCAAAGTTTATGTACTCTTGGGGAACTCTTTGATGATTCACGATAACTGTTCTTTAATAAATTTAAATTCTTGAGATGGAAGATTGATTCATGATTCCATCCACTTGTGTGTTTGATTAAATTGAATTTCTATAATTGAGTGAGTTGTTGAGTTAGTATATTTGTATTATCAATATTAATATCAGCAAATATATCTATTACATACCTTGTAACGTTGTGAAATAAAGAGTAAAAGGGCTAAAAGATCAGGTGAATATTCTTCTGGGGATTTTGGAATGATTGGTTTAAGATAAGCCCAGAGCTTTTCAAATTTGGCGTCGTCGATTTGTTCCAAAAGGGATACGAGTATTTCATAGGATAATTCGGTAAACATGGCTTTCTTTTTTGATAGATAGAGTAATTGTTCCAAAAGACATTCAATGATGTTTTCGCTTTGTGGAGCATTGTAATTGTAACTGATTGATTTGGTTGGTACCAATTGAACGATATCGTATTCTTGTAATCTGGATGACTTGATGATGGCCATAATACCAAACAAACGACCAAAGTGAGATTCTCTTTCACCGAGATTCTTTCCAGTCAAATCCATATGATGTGCGAGGAAATCGAAAAACCATGATAAATCAATCAAATCCTTAAAGGTATGTAATATCTCTGACAATGAAATAGAGAAACCCATTCTTGCTGAATCTCTTGTGGATGCTAAACCAATGACTAATCTCTTTAATGAATAATTTAATTCTGGTGAGAACTGTTCATTCTCTACCTTTGTCTTTTCAACTACCTTTGATACTATAGTTTGTGTTGTTAACATGGTTAATAACAGTGTTGTGCACAACGATACTAATAATCACACTACTTACCATATCTTGTAATATCTTTATGATGTTCTGGTTTAAAAGTATCTTGAATCTCTTTGAGGGTGGTGATGAGTGTAGTGATAGACTTTAATCTAGTTTCAACGTCCATAGAGGTGATATCATAGAAACATTGCAAGATGTCGTCTTTTTTCTTCATCTCTACTGTGATTTCATCCATTGGTAAAACAACTCCATTAGAGTTGTTTACTGCTGTTTCTCCCATCATAGTTTGTACAACCATTTTATACTCCTACTTATTTAAATATATATCTATATGTGAGTGATGTTGGTTATATATGTATGTAAAATAGCGTGTGTTTAATAATTAATATGTATTAAAAACACAGTTGAGAGTACACAAGGTGAGAGTGTATTGGTGGTGATAGAAATGTCCTTCGGATTAGAGACAATATCGTGATTGAGTTATATATCTTTGTATGTAAATATATATAATGTCAGGCAACCAATACAACTTTCGTTTTCGAAAATAAAAAAAAAAAAGAATTAATTTTTAGGCATTCGTTTTTTTGAAAAAATTTTTTCAAAAAAATGTCACGTTACGTTATTTTTGTGAGCGTTTTTTGGGCTTTTGGGCGAGTGAGAAAATTGTGAAATTAATTAATTTCAATTTAGATATAGAGAAATATGCAGGATAGCAGCAATATAGCATCGTATACACAAAATCATAGCTTGGATAACAAGGAGATAGAGAGATATGGGAGACAGCTGATCACTCCTGATATTGGGGTACAGGGACAAATGCTGCTCAAGGCGGCAAAAGTGTTGATTGTGGGCGCTGGTGGGTTGGGCTGTCCTGTGGCCTTGTATTTGGCGGCGGCCGGTGTGGGTATGTTGGGTATTGTGGATTACGATACAGTTGAGATTGGCAATCTTCACAGACAAATAGGTCACAGAGAGAGCTCAACAGGGGTGCCCAAGTGTGAGTCTTTGGCGGCACAAATCAAGGAACTGAATAGTTTGGTCGAAACAAAGACATTCAACACTGTGTTTACATCAGACACTGCCATAGATATCATTAAGCAGTTTGATATTGTTGTAGACGCTTCAGATAATGTGGCCACTCGTTACCTTGTCAGCGATGCCTGCGTGTTGACTAAAAAGCCTTTGGTGAGTGGCTCTGCACTAAAGTGGGAGGGTCAAGTCACAGTATACAACTACAACAATGGGCCATGCTACCGTTGTCTCTTCCCTGTGCCCCCTCCCGCCGAGACTGTGACTCGTTGCTCAGATGGCGGCGTGTTGGGACCCATTGTCGGTGTTATTGGAAGTCTACAAGCTTTGGAAACCATTAAAATCATAAACAACAATCCACAAAATGGTGTTCTCTCTGGCCGGTTGATGATCTATGATGGCTTGGCGGCAGTTTTTAGAACAGTTAGAATTAGATCCAAACAAGCATCTTGTCAAGTCTGTGGTGATAATCCAACCATCACCCAACTGATAGACTATACTCAATTTTGTAGATCAAACTACTCTGAATCAGCTGGTAAAGTTGAGGATCGTGTTGAAAAAGAAAAGATCCTCACAGTGGACCAATACAACGATATTTTAAAATCATCAACCAAACATATTTTATTAGATGTTAGACCCAAGAATCAATTTGAAATTTGTTCTCTACCAAATTCATTTAGTAAGTTAATAATATTTATCCACTATTGTAATCGCTTTACTAATTCTTTTAATTCTTCTTCTAGACATTCCAATTGAAGATATTGATAAAGAGGATTCAATTGAAAAGATCAATGTATGGGTTAAAGATGATCAACTCCCGGTCTATCTTTTATGCAGAAGAGGTAATAAATCTCAAGATGCAGTTGAATCCATTTGTAAAAAAATTGATTCAAAATTCCATAGCCAACTCAAACACATCAAAGATGGTTTATTAGGATGGGCAGAATCTATTGATCCTTCATTTCCAATCTATTAAATAGGCAGCAGTACCATACCCCCAATTCACAATTTGTAAATAAATAAATCACAGTCATAGGCAAGCAATCAATCTATAAATATAAATAGGTGTTTTATGTTTTCATTATAATTAATTTATTTAAACTTGAGTTTGGGATGATTGTTGTTTGGATTCGATAAAAGGATATATGAATGTGATACAAAGTTTACAGCAATAAGGTAGAGAGATGAATAATAATAATAGCAATAGATAAATCATTTAATTATAAAAATCATAATCAAATTCAGAATAAATTGTAACATTAAAATGATCTGGAATACCGGCGTCAAAGGTGGCTGGAATAATAACACCTCTAATTGATTCAGTGGCATGACCTTCCAACACAATTTCTTTGCCACAAACAAAACCACTTTTACAAATAAATTCACTAAGAGTGCCATCGGGTTGGGTTTTAAAATAATAGAAACCAATGCCATGATAGGATGATTTATCAGATTGAGATAAAATGATACAATAACGACCGCCCTTGGGGAGATTGAATTGGAATCTTGGATTCAAAGTCCAACTAGACGATGTATTGCTATAACGACCACCACAACTTGGACCCTTCCATTCACCGTCGAGCTTTTTGGTGTTAAAACTTGGAAGTGGAACGATACGGACAATGTTTGGAGCGGGGGTATTGGATGCGACACGAATGTTGAATGGATATTCGATGCCAGGGGTAAAGGTGGATGGAATGATAATGTAGCTAGACTGTGGCTCCATGATGCAGGTAAAGTGGACTTGATAGTCATTGATAAACTCTGTATTGCCGACAATGTCTTTGGGGGTGAGTGAATAGACTTTTTTGCTTTGGGGTGGCTGGTAGTTGGCCTTGGCAATGTAAAAGCCGACAAATGGTAGCGTAGAGTTGCCATTCTTTTCCAATTGCTCCAACATGATGGTCACTTTGGTGGGAGAGTTGGCATTGTTGCTCACCAAAAATTGCATATTGTTTCTCCAGGTGGTGTGATTCAAACAGCCACCAGCAGTCAATGCTCTCCATTCGCCGTGGACAGTGGTGATTTGGTCGTCCAAGCTCAACACATTGATTTGCGAGTCACAATAGACATTGAGAGTGAATGAACCCTCTTGTTGGGCGTCATAGGTGCAGGGCACAATAATGTAGGCGCCGGCTTGGAAAGACTGGGTGTGGAGCACCTCGGAGCCATTGATAAAGCTGGTCTTGGCCACCAAATTGGTGGCGGTCAAAAAGATGTAGGGGGTCGATTTCTCTGCCTTGAATACATAGAATCCAGTGTATGTCTCTTTGGATATGTCGGCCATTTTTCCGAGCACAATGGTCATGGTGCTTGGCTGAGTGATTTCGAAAAACAACTTGGGATTCTCTTTCCATGTACCCGAGCTGCCACTAAAACTGCCACCTGCGCTTTGTCCACGCCACTCCATGTGTCTCGAGACGAGCTTCCAGTCACGATCGGGTGTGATTTCAGTCAATTTCACCAAATCGCTTGGATTGCTTGGTATGACCTCCAACTCAAAGCTTCCCTCTTGGCCTGGCTCAAATGTGGCGGGAATAATGATATAGTTGCCGGCCTCAATGTTGGTCTTGGCCGAGATTTCAGTGTTTCTGAGAAAAGTGATATCAATGCCTGGCACCAACACCTCTTTGGTGAGTGTGATTCTCTTTCTAAAGACGTCAGCCGAAGATAAAGAGTTGGCTTTGGTGAAATAGAAACCAATGTGGACCAATTTATCACCAGTTTGACGTAGAGACACACGAACTGATGTGTTGGTATTACATTGCAAGAGGAATTGAGGGTTGTTACGCCATTGGGGTGTGTTGGCACAGCCACCTGCATTTGCACCTGACCAAACACCAGATATTCTACATGTGGTGGAAATGGATGGACTGATATTAGTAGACAATCTTTTTGGTACTGCTGGTGAACTGATGGGTGTGAGTCCTCTGGGTTTTGATCCAAACGATGGATTGAGCATCTCTTCCAATAAATCATCCAATTCAGATGCAGGTGGTTTAGGTTTTTGTTCAATTGGTTTGGATGGTACTGTGTTTGGTGATACTGGGAAACTACTATTTGACAACTGTTTGCTGAATCCCATACTTGCTTGAATTGGTGATGTAGTATTTGTTGTTGATTTTGGTATTGATGATGTGGTGGTAGCTGATGATCCACTAATTGTACTATTATAGTTGTTATTATTAATGTTATTGTTGTTATTACTACTATAATTGGTACTGTTACTATTATTACTACTACTTCCACTAATTGGTCTGTTGCTACTATTGTTGTTATTGTTATTATTATTATTATTTGAACTCAACATAATACCATTTAATAAAGAATCCAATTCATTTATATCATTTTTATCTTTGTTTTGTTGATTGCTGTTGTTAGTGCTACTATTATTATTGCCGGCTATAACTGGAGAAGCTCTATTACTACCATTGTTATTACCACCGCCGCCGACACTATTTCTCATTTTATTATTCTTTTCTAAAAGATCTTCTTCATCACTCGAGGAATCTGGTTCATCAACGGTTTCACAATGAATAAATTGAACGGGTTCACCAGATTGTTTTGATTTTCTTTCGTGAGCCTCTTTGATGGCTTGTTCTCTGCCACCACAACGATCAATAATCATTTGTGCAGTGTCTGTCAAACTCTTCATCACATAGGTACCTTTTACCTTTTTCTCAAAGAATGGATGTTTGAGTAACTCCTTGGCTGAGGGTCTTTGGCTTTGCTCCTTGGCCAAACAAAGTCTGATGAAATCTGAAAACTCTGGACTCCATGTCGAGTCCTTGAGTGTGGGTGAGGGTGCGGTGGGAATCATAAAGAGCACACGCATGGGATGGAGATCGTGGTAGGGTGGATGAAACTCTGCCATCTCGATGGCACTGATACCAAGTGCCCATATATCGGCCTTGTTATCGTAACCTACCTCTTGAATGACTTCGGGTGCCAAAAAGAATGGTGTACCAATGACAGTGTTTCTCTTTCTAGTTCTTTCACTCAACTGACCACTGACGCCAAAATCTGCCAATTTGCACTCTCCCGACAGTGTCACAAGTATATTACCTGGTTTGATGTCTCTGTGTATCTTGCTATTCTTGTGTAGATAATATAATCCCTTTAGCACACTATAACAAACCAATGCAATTTGTTCTTCATTTAATATTCTATTTGTAACATTCATCATATCACTAACTGATCCCAATGCACAATATTCCATAATAATCTATTTTGTATTGATTATTACTATTATTAGTATATCTATCTACTATCGCTTTATCTATCATCTAATAATCTCTTACCCAACAAGTTTCATCTTTAAAATAATTTCCAAAATATTGTACAACATATTTAGATCTACATTGTTTCATAATATTGATCTCTTTAAGAATTTCTTGAAAATCTTCATTGACTGGCACTAATTTTACAGCGACAATATATCCTGTTCTCTTATGAACTGCTTTAAAAACTGAACCAAATGAACCTCTACCTAAACATTCTAATAGATCAAATTCAACTGAAGGATCTTTAATACCCTCTGGAAGTTTAAAATCTGATATACCACCATTTTCTTCCATTATTATTGATTATATGTGATCTGATTGATGGACTTGACTTGGTATTTATTATTAATTACTATTACCACTATTATTACTATATTACTCCTATTAAACTATTTTTATATATCTCTGTTTGTTGAATTGCTGAGCCAGTCAAAAATAAAATTGCAAAAATTGAAAATTTAGAAAAAAAAAAAAGAAAAAAAAAAAAATAAGATATTAATTACTGTCTGTTTGTCTGTATTACTATTATTACAAAAATATCCCTCGGTGCCCTGCAGCTATGATGATGTCGTGGGATATAAGATATTATATTCTATTCTAAGCTGCTATTCTACTATAGGGGTATGAATGAATGAATGATGATGCAATGAATGGTTAGTGAATGAACGAGAATGGCTGGTTCTGTTTGATCCCTTCTTTGTATCACACACAACACTCTTCTATACTAGTATTATTACTACAAATCTAAGTTTAATCAAAAAATAGAAAAAAAAAAAAAAAAAAAAAAATAATGTTGGTTGGAAAAAAAAATATAAAATTGCAATTTTTGCAAAAAATGATATACATATCAACGTACAGTTGGGTGGGTGAATGAGATTAGTGGGCGGGGACCTCAACAAAAATGATTCCACAAAACACACACAGCACACACCAAACACAAAGCTTTGTGATTATGATTCAAATCTATTTATATAGTTACTCTACTTTATATTTATAAATGAATGTTATGTTTATTGTCTCATCAGCCTCTGTGTGTACAATATTGTTGTAGTTGTTATTGTATTTCTTTATGTGTTTGTTTTCTTTTTTTTTTCATCAAGATTAAATTTTGAATCATCCTCAATGTATTATTTGCGGAATAAAATAAAATTAAATATATAAGTTGTGGTGTGGGTGTGTGTGAGAATATGTATGTGTTTACATACTATACAGAGAAACAACACAAACATGAATGTGGGTGTGTGAGTATTGAAATGTGGTGTGTGAGAATAAAAAACAAAATTCGAATTTTACATACCAAAAACGTTTTGTTTGATGAGAGTGGTGGATGTGGTGCGAGTTGAACGTAAACAACTTTTTGGTGGTGTAGTGTTGTGATGTTGATATATCTATATATATAAAAAGAAGATACTACTCTTCTCTGTTATTGTTGTTATCTGTATAAAGAGTGGGGTCGGTATCCTACTATCGAAAGAAAAAAAAAAAAACAAAACAAAAACAAAAATAATCAATTCAATCAAAGGTACTATTCATACCGTATGAAACACTGTAAACCACTAGTAGTTTATTCTATACATCGATCGATCGTGCAAAAAAGTTTGAGATGAATCTGTTTTTGGCTCTAAAAAAACGAAAATATCTCAATCACTCAATTTTTGCAAAAAAAAAAAAGTTGTGAATGGAGACCTTATGACACTTTGCGAGGAATGAAAATGAGGTCTAAAATGAAGAAGAGGTTATATATCTAGTATATGGAGGCCACAGAGGGGTGGGAATTTATTTGAAAACTCTTTTCGAAATTTGATCAAATGAGCATCAATTCTAAAAATAAAGTATCCACCTCACTGCTGCAGACTGGTCTCTTGCGTGTGGGATCTGTGGGGGCGGGCGCGTGAAACGATCTCGACTTTTTCCAAATGCTGAAAGTTATTGTATAAATCTGAAAATAGAGATATAATAATAAATCTAGAGATCACTTTTAATTTATTTCTATTTATTGAATGAGTTGGTTTGTTGTTTAGAAATTTACAGTTTTAACATTGTTAAGAGATTGTTCGGTGGGACAATAGGGGCACTTGAATCTAGTCGATGCGCTCTTGAGCAACCTTTGCATAGAGTTTTTGCAGAGCAAATGGCCACACTGGAGCATGACGGGTGGATTGATTTTAGTGCTTTGCTCTCGAGATACGGGACATGCGAAAATAGAGTGAAACTTATAGTTTTCATCGACACTGATTTCTACAGTCAACGAATCGTCGTTGGCACCCTTCAACATGGCAAACGAAGACAATTTGAGGAACGTAGGCAGTGCTCTAACACCGACGGTAATGGTGATTGACAGTGGACTCTCTTGTGCGACTCCCATCAGTGTGCTGCTATCTTTGGTGAATATGCTCTTTACCTCGCGCCAAGCATTCTCTATACTGTCCATCTGAAATATCGATGCATAGGGCGACGTCTCCAGTCGATTGGCATATATAAATGCGCCCATCAAATGCTGAATATCTTTTTGGTTTGTACTTGAAAACTCTGAGAAATTGTGTCTTGCATATTGAAGTGCTTCCGTTTGTTTGCCCATTGACAATAGATAGAGAAACTGCATTCTGTGAAGTTTGAATTCTAAACTACTATTTATATCCTTTAATCCTTTTCTATTTTCTTTACTCCATCTATTTTTTATATTAGTTGGGTAGTTAGTCAACTATCGAACTCAAACAACACTATAGTTATTCTTACTTTATCGCCGAATCTAAATTATAACTTTCAATGGAACCAACTATTCTTTGTTGATCAATAAATAAATCTTTTGTACGTTTCGCTTCCTCTGCATCGAAACCACTTTCTTCTACAAAAATATCACCCAAATCAAATCTGCCTGCTCTATATAAATGATTAATGATAATTTCATTAAGTGTAGGTTTATCAAATTCTAAATCTTTTGTTGATTTTTCTATATCTGATCTAAAACTCTAATATAATATTATGTTATATTTGTTGTTAATATATCTATCGATCATTCATCATCAGTCATCATATATATATTATGAACCTATACTTTTTCAAGTAATTTACCAAATTTTGAAATAGGAGCATGGGTTTCTCTGTGATCGTTTGTTACTTTTGTACATAATTGTGATTCAATTAAAGTTTGATTTAATTTGGTTATTGCTTTTGGTATTAAATCATCTGTTTCCATATCATCTAAACCATCATTGATGTTAATATAAATACTAACGATTATTACTCACACAAACTAAACAAATATGGTATACATTACTTGAATGTAAAGATATTGTCTTTTTACATGTATTTAATTGAACGAGTATATTATTTATATCAGAAATAGCTTTGGTGTCTATAGTTTTCTGTTTCTTTGCTATTCTTGTGAGTCCCTCATCGAGCGAATCAAAATCAATCTTTGACGATGAAGATGATATAGATGTTGTACCACTACTCGATTCCATATCTCTCTATTTATCTATCTATATACAATATATACACTACTACTACTCTTATTTACACACTAAACATAAAACTTTATTAAATTAATTTGTCTGAAACTTTTTTTACACTCTGCTCAATTTGGGGAAAATAGAAAAAAAAAATAGAAAAAAATAAAAAATAAAATAATACAAATAGAGTATTTGATTCAAACAACATTGTTTTTTTATTTACTAATTTAAGAGACATAGGATCGTATGGTACAGTAGAGAATTACAGTTTTGAATCTAATATTAGAGTAATATGATTAGTATGCTAAATATTAAAAACATTTACTATTGAAAAATAGTATAATAATATAGAATATTTAGTGGGGTAGTAAACGTCAGAAACGAGGAATTCATTCTGTCATTCACGGACATTTCAGAATGTATTAATGTATTAAATTTTGCTCATCATATGAATACTACTCCACTACTATGCTATGATTGTATGTTATTATAATGCCTACCTTTTGCCAAAGCGATATACAGTTTTTGTCCTCTTCATGAATCCAATTTATACTCGGAGATTGAATGAGTGTCGGGCGAAAAGAAAAAAAAAAGTCAAAAATTTTTTACCAGACATTGGCGTGCAAGATTTACAAAGTTTTTACAAACCTAACAAAGTAATCAAAACTTTGTGCATTCATTCCAATCATAAAAAAGGAGATTTTACATTTATGCAAACAATTGAAAAATTATCATTTAGTTGATGGTATAAACAATTAATTATTGGACATTGCGATCATAATTGACTATCAGTGGTGTGAAAATACTTATTAGTAGAATTGGAGTTGAATTTGTTTCTTTCATGAAGAGTGCAAAGATTGTAGAATGCACTAAATAGGCAGCTCTGCTTATTTGCCTTTCTTTTTTGTTACCCTATTATTTTGTATTCATACATGGCCTTCAGTAATTTGGCTAAATTAAAGAAATAGATACACAAACGATCCATTTCTTTGATTTAATCGAATGTTAAACGAAGGCCAGAGATTTTGAATTTTTCATGTGAAAATTTTATTTTTTTGCAGTAAAAAATATATTGCAATAAACACCACAAGGCAATCAGATATATACACAACAATGAGCACTACCAATAAAGAAAGAAAAGTTAATTTTGGATCTCTGGATCCATTGATTAGAGGTATTTATTAATA
Source organism: Polysphondylium violaceum (assembly GCA_000277445.1). NCBI lineage: Eukaryota > Evosea > Eumycetozoa > Dictyosteliales > Dictyosteliaceae > Polysphondylium > Polysphondylium violaceum. Next base: position 3,097 of record AJWJ01000064.1, on the reverse strand, counting down.
AATAATGTACCAACATCACAACACACAGTATCTATCTATCTATACTAAACAGCAATACCCTCTTTGTGTATATACACAAATCTACAGATATAGCTACAGTGTATGACTTTTATTTTGATCAAAACCACTTTATAGAGACAGAGGTTAAAACTTTTCTTCGTGAATTTGAAGGTAAAAGAGGTGATAGAGATATATTTGCATTGAATCAAACCACCTTAAATGCAAACAATACTATTATAAATGCTAGAAAATCAATTCAACATGCTTTGAATAATTTAGATCACTTAAACAAGTCTGTGGACGATATGAATAATAAATTGAAAAAAGAAATTGAATTGGAAAATGTACATCAAGTAAGTACAACTACTACTATAGATAGAGAGATATTTAGATTGATGTGTATAATATATATGTAACTAATCACATTATATCAATAGGAACAAAGAGATAATGATAGAGTAAATAAATTTGAATTTGAAGAAATAGAGAGAAAGAAAATAGAAGAACAATTTCAAATGGCAAAGAATGATATCGATACAGAGTTTCATGAAAAGTCGTCTCAACTTCGTGATAAATATCAAATCATTGTACAATAATAAATAATAGACATACATATATACAGATATAAACATTGTTATTTATTGTTTAATTATCTTCATCAGAAGGCTCATCTTCTTCAAAGTCAACATAATCATCTAGGAAACCAGCGGCACGTTGTTGTTCACGAGCATTGGCTGCTTGGACGGTTGGATCGTTCCAGGGCATGAGGGAATGGAAGAAACCAAGGAGGGGATTTTGATGATACTCGGGATTCTCTGTGATGATTGGTTCGTTTGTTTGTGGCACGTAGCCTCTTTGGAATTGTTGTTGTTGCTGGAGTTGTTGTTGGAGTTGTTGTTGTTGCTGTCTTCTGAGTTGTTGTTGACGTTGAATTTGACGATAGATTTGGACACCACCGCCAAGACCACGAGCGGGTGGCTGGTTGGGGTCACGTTGGGGCACGACATTGTCGCCATAGCCGTCAGCCCTCATCATTTCGACAATGTCGGGTGGAAGACGTTGCACGACGTCAGAGTACTCTGAGAGCACGAGATGGCTAAACACATCGTGGTTGACGGTCTCGTACTCTTTGGTGATGACGGCCTGTTGCTGGGCGATGGCGGGGTCGGCGTTTCTGTGCTTGGCCAACACGATCTGCACGTTGCTCTTGATCCAGTCGGCCACTTTGTCTGATTGCCAGAGTGTGTAATTACGCTCGACAAACAACGACACCAAATGATCGATACGGTGGCCGAGTATATCCTCGGTAAAGAACTTGTCGTCCTCCAAATTCACGACTCTGTTGTTGACGGCAGTCGTCAACTGTGTCTTGCATTTCTCCAACAAAGGCTTGAGCACCATGGGGAATGAGATCAGTGCCTGTTGTAGCAACTGGTCACTGTTTAGTCCCTCGCCCATATCCTGATCCTGTGTGCCACCGTTGGTCTCCATCATAAACTTGGCCAACGCAGCCGAGTAACAAAAGTTTGGCAACAATGACAAGGACTCTGTTTCGGGTGTAATGGTTTTAATGTTTGTAAACAATTCATAGAGGAATTCGTATTGCTTAGACTTTAATGCATAGTAGTCAATCACCAATCTCACATACAAAGGATCGCTGTGATCCAAACTCAACAACATTTTACAATATTCTAACGATGTTCGAGGACATCCTCTTCTACCCAATATTTGAATATATCTAAATAATGCTAAAAAGCATGGTCTATATAGATGCACACAGATATATATTAGTAAATCTAAATCTAGATACATTTAGATCCATCTAGATCTGAAATAAACATACTTGTTTTGGTCATTTTCATATTCAAATCTACAATTTCCTTGGGTTGGATTAAAGCTATGATGCCAGTTGTATTCAAAGGCAAACACAGCTCGTTCTGCAAGATCACCTGCATTTGCAAAATCAGATGTTTGAAGACATACTTGACTTAGTTGCAAGAGTGAATCAATGTGATATGGATGATATCTAATCAATGATGCAACACTCATTGGATCATGAGTAGCAAGTGATAGATAAAACTCCTCTTGTGCTTCAATATAATTTGGTGACCATTTCATATTAAAATAACAAATGTCATTGTTGTTGTTGTTGTTGTTGGTATTATTACTATTATTGTTGTTACTATTACTTGCGTCACTCTTTGCCTTGTCAAGCTCCATATATAATATATTATACATATCTGGCCAATTTGGCTTAGGTGTTACAAGTAGATAATTCTTTTTCTTGAAATTGGTCCGATAGGAACTGGCTCCTTTCTTCTTGTTATCTTTTATATCAGCCTACATATTGTTATTATCATTGTTAATTATATTGTACATCTATAGACATATACATGTTGACACATCACATACAATTTTACAACCAAACAACTTTTTCATCTCATTGTCTGGATTCAGACATGATTGATTGATTTTAAAGAGCTTCAAGTACTCTTGGTATCTTTGTTCCTTTTCAGACAATGGTTTCATGGATTCAATACTTCCAGATTCGATACTCTTTACAACCTCATCCAAATCTTTATCTTGTTTTTTATTCTGTTGCTTGTTATTCTTTTTATTATTTTGTTTCTTTTTGTTATTGCTATTTTGTTGTTTCTTTGTTTGTTGTGGAGGTTGTTGTGGTGGTTGTTGTTTCTTTGGTTTCTCTACAACAACTTCTTCTTCCTCGTCTTCATCTTGACTTTTATCACTATCACTTTCATCCTGATCCTCATCACTGAGCATCAACATTGAAAATGATTTAACTGGTGTTTTATTTGATTTAGCTGGTTGTTGTTCATCTTGATCCTCATCAGTGCTATCATCTTGACCAACACTTTCACTCTCACTTTCACTACTACTCTCTATTTTCTGAATTTCAAGTTGTTGTTTTTTCCTGAGTGCTCTTGACGACATCTTCTTTTATCGAGATTTATAAATATATAAATATGTGTGTATGTATGTATGTTCTTACAAGCTGTAAACCTAATAATTCAGCGCGAAATTGAGATTCAAAAATGCAGAAAAAAAATTAAAAAAAAAAAAAAAAAAAAAAATA